>WPIO01000494.1:0-37017 GCA_009760855.2 Cristatella mucedo | reverse complement strand
GGCAGATCGTGAAATATCTAGAAAGTTCAAATCTGCATGTGCGAGCGTGGTCTGGCTGCCACCACAGTGCTGCACCATGTTTAAAGCATTTCGCACGTAAATAACACGTTTCGCACCAGTTCGCAGCAGATCGCAGAATATGTAGAAACTTGAAATCTACATTTCGGAGCGTGTGCTGACTGGCAGCAAAGTGCTGCACCTTGTATCGAGCATTTCGCACTCTCATAACACGTTTCGCACGAGTTCGCAGCAGATCGCGGAATATGTAGAAACTTCAAATGTACATTTCGGAGCGTGGGCTGGCTGGCAGCAGAGTGCTGCACCATGTTTTAAGCATTTTGCACGTAAATAACACGTTTCGCAAGAGTTCGCAGCAGATCGCAGAATATGTAAAAACTTGAAATCTACATTTCGGAGCGTGTGCTGACTGGCAGCAAAGTGCTGCACTTTGTATTGAGCATTTTGCACTCTAATAACACATTTCGCACGAGTTCTCAGCAGATCGCGGAATATGTAGAAACTTCAAATCTGCATGTCCGAGCGTATGCTGGCTGGCAGCAGAGTGCTGCACCATGTTTAAAGCATTTCGCTCGTAAACAACACGTTTTGCACGAGTTCGCAGCAGATCGCGGAATATGTAGGAACATCAAATCTGCGTGTCGGAGCGTGCCCTGGCTGGCAGCAGAGTACTGCACCTTGTTTAAAGCGTTTCGCACGTAAATAACACGTTTCGCACGACTTCGCAGCAGATCGCAGAATATCTAAAAAGTTCAAATCTGCATGTCCGAGCGTGTGCTGGCTGGCAGCAGAGTGCTGCACCATGTTTGAAGCATTTCGCACGGAAATAACACGTTTCGCACGAGTTCGCAGCAGATCGCGGAATACGTAGAAACATCACATCTGCGTGTCGGAGCGTGCCCTGGCTGGTAGCAGAGTGCTGCACCCTGTTTAAAGCATTTCGCACGTAAATAACACGTTTCGCACGAGTTCGCAGCAGATCGCGGAATATCTAGAAAGTTCAAGTCTGCATGTCGGAGCGTGTGCTGGCTGGCAGCAGAGTGCTGCACCTTGTTTAAAGCATTTCGCACGTAAATAACACGTTTCGCACGAGTTCCCAGCAGATCGCGGAATATCTAAAAAGTTCATATCTGCATGTCCGAGCGTGTGCTGGCTGGCAGCAGAGTGCTGCACCTTGTTTAAAGCATTTCGCACGTAAATAACACGTTTCGCACAAGTTCGCAGCAGATTGCGGAATATGTAGAAACTTGAAATCTACATTTCGGAGCGTGTGCTGACTGGCAGCAAAGTGCTGCACCTTGTATTGAGCATTTCGCACTCTAATAACACATTTCGCACGAGTTAGCAGCAGATCGCGGAATATGTAGAAACTTCAAATCTGCATGTCCGAGCGTGTGCTGGCTGGCAGCAGAGTGCTGCACCATGTTTAAAGCATTTCGCTCGTAAACAACACGTTTTGCACGAGTTCGCAGCAGATCGCGGAATATGTAGGAACATCAAATCTGCATGTCGGAGCGTGCCCTGGCTGGCAGCAGAGTGCTGCACCTTGTTTAAAGCATTTCGCACGTAAATAACACGTTTCGCACGAGTTCGCAGCAGATCGCGGAATATGTAGAAACATCAAATCTGCATGTCCGAGCTTGTTCGGGCTGGCAGCAGAGTACTGCACCTTGTTTAAAGAATTTCGCACGTAAATAACACGTTTAGCACGAGTTCGCCACGGATCGCGGAATATCTGGAAAGGTCAAATCTGCATGTCCGAGCGTGTGCTGGCTGGCAGCAGAGTGCTGCACCATGTTTGAAGCATTTCGCACGGAAATAACACGTTTCGCACGAGTTCGCAGCAGATCGCGGAATACGTAGAAACATCACATCTGCGTGTCGGAGCGTGCCCTGGCTGGTAGCAGAGTGGTGCACCCTGTTTAAAGCATTTCGCTCGTAAACAACACGTTTTGCACGAGTTCGCAGCAGATCGCGGAATATGTACAAACATCAAATCTGCGTGTCGGAGCGTGCCCTGGCTGCCAGCAGAGTGCTGCACCTTGTTTAAAGCATTTCGCACGTAAATAACACGTTTCGCACGAGTTCGCAACAGATCGCGGAATATGTAGGAACATCAAATCTGCGTGTCGGAGCGTGCCCTGGCTGGCAGCAAAGTGCTGCACCTTGTTTTAAGCATTTCGCACGTAAATAACACGTTTCGCACGACTTCGCAGCAGATCGCAGAATATCTAAAAAGTTCAAATCTGCATGTCCGAGCGTGTGCTGGCTAGCAGCAGAGTGCTGCACCATGTTTGAAGCATTTCGCACGGAAATAACACGTTTCGCACGAGTTCGCAGCAGATCGCGGAATACGTAGAATCATCACATCTGCGTGTCGGAGCGTGCCCTGGCTGGTAGCAGAGTGGTGCACCCTGTTTAAAGCATTTCGCACGTAAATAACACGTTTCACACGAGTTCGCAGCAGATCGCGGAATATCTAGAAAGTTCAAGTCTGCATGTCGGAGCGTGAGCTGACTTGCAGCAAAATGCTGCACCTTGTATTGAGCATTTCGCTGTCGAATAACACATTTCGCACGAGTTTGCAGCAGATCGCGGAATATCTAGAAAGTTGAAATCTGCATGTCCGAGCCTGTGCTGGCTGGCAGCAGCGTGCTGCACCATTTTTAAAGCATTTCGCACGCAAATAACACGTTTCGCACGAGTTCCTAGCAGATCGCGGAATATGTAGAAACATCACATCTGCGTGTCGGAGCGTGCCCTGGCTGGCAGCAGAGTGCTGCACCTTGTTTAAAGCATTTCGCACGTAAATAACACGTTTCGCACGAGTTCGCGGCAGATCGTGAAATATCTAGAAAGTTCAAATCTGCATGTGCGAGCGTGTGCTGGCTGCCACCACAGTGCTGCACCATGTTTAAAGCATTTCGCACGTAAATAACACGTTTCGCACCAGTTCGCAGCAGATCGCAGAATATGTAGAAACTTGAAATCTACATTTCGGAGCGTGTGCTGACTGGCAGCAAAGTGCTGCACCTTGTATCGAGCATTTCGCACTCTAATAACACGTTTCGCACGAGTTCGCAGCAGATCGCGGAATATGTAGAAACTTCAAATGTACATTTCGGAGCGTGCGCTGGCTGGCAGCAGAGTGCTGCACCATGTTTAAAGCATTTTGCACGTAAATAACACGTTTCGCAAGAGTTCGCAGCAGATCGCAGAATATGTAAAAACTTGAAATCTACATTTCGGAGCGTGTGCTGACTGGGAGCAGAGTGCTGCACCTTGTTTAAAGCATTTCGCACGTAAATAACACGTTTCGCACGAGTTCGCAGCAGATCGCGGAATATGTAGAAACATCAAATCTGCATGTCCGAGCTTGTTCGGGCTGGCAGCAGAGTACTGCACCTTGTTTAAAGAATTTCGCACGTAAATAACACGTTTCGCACGAGTTCACCACGGATCGCGGAATATCTGGAAAGGTCAAATCTGCATGTCCGAGCGTGTGCTGGCTGCCAGCAGAGTGCTGCACCATGTTTAAAGCATTTCGCACGTAAATAACATGTTTCGCACGAGTTCGCAACAGATCGCGGAATATGTAGAAACATCAAATCTGCGTGTCGGAGCGTGCCCTGGCTGGCAGCAAAGTGCTGCACCTTGTTTTAAGCATTTCGCACGTAAATAACACGTTTCGCACGACTTCGCAGCAGATCGCAGAATATCTAAAAAGTTCAAATCTGCATGTCCGAGCGTGTGCTGGCTAGCAGCAGAGTGCTGCACCATGTTTGAAGCATTTCGCACGGAAATAACACGTTTCGCACGAGTTCGCAGCAGATCGCGGAATACGTAGAAACATCACATCTGCGTGTCGGAGCGTGCCCTGGCTGGTAGCAGAGTGCTGCACCCTGTTTAAAGCATTTCGCACGTAAATAACACGTTTCACACGAGTTCGCAGCAGATCGCGGAATATCTAGAAAGCTCAAGTCTGCATGTCGGAGCGTGGGCTTGCTGGCAGCAGAGTGCTGCACCTTGTTTAAAGCATTTTGCACGTAAATAACACGTTTCGCACGAGTTCGCAGCAGATCGCGGAATATCTAGAAAGTTTAAGTCTGCATGTCGTAGCGTGGGCTTGCTGGCAGCAGAGTGCTGCACCTTGTTTAAAGCATTTCGCACGTAAATAACACGTTTCACACGAGTTACCAGCAGATCGCGGAATATCTAAAAAGTTTATATCTGCATGTCCGAGCGTGTGCTGGCTGGCAGCAGAGTGCTGCACCTTGTTTAAAGCATTTCGCACGTAAATAACACGTTTCGCACGAGTTCGCGGCAGATCGTGGAATATCTAGAAAGTTCAAATCTGCATGTGCGAGCGTGTGCTGGCTGCCACCACAGTGCTGCACCATGTTTAAAGCATTTCGCACGTAAATAACACGTTTCGCACAAGTTCGCAGCAGATCGCGGAATATGTAGAAACTTGAAATCTACATTTCGGAGCGTGTGCTGACTGGCAGCAAAGTGCTGCACCTTGTATAGAGCATTTCGCACTCTAATAACACATTTCGCACGAGTTAGCAGCAGATCGCGGAATATGTAGAAACTTCAAATCTGCGTGTCCGAGCGTGTGCTGGCTGGCAGAAGAGTGCTGCACCATGTTTAAAGCATTTCGCTCGTAAACAACACGTTTTGCACGAGTTCGCAGCAGATCGCGGAATATGTAGGAACATCAAATCTGCATGTCGGAGCGTGCCCTGGCTATCAGCAGAGTGCTGCACCTTGTTTAAAGCATTTCGCACGTAAATAACACGTTTCGCACGAGTTCGCAGCAGATCGCGGAATATGTCGGAACTTCAAATCTACATTTCGGAGCGTGAGCTGACTTGCAGCAAAATGCTGCACCTTGTATTGAGCATTTCGCAGTCGAATAACACATTTCGCACGAGTTCGCAGCAGATCGCAGAATATCTAGAAAGTTCAAATCTGCATGTCCGAGCGTGTGCTGGCTGGCAGCAGAGTGCTGCACCATGTTTAAAGCATTTCGCACGGAAATAACACGTTTCGCACGAGTTCGCAGCAGATCGCGGAATACGTCGAAACATCACATCTGCGTGTCGGAGCGTGCCCTGGCTGGCAGCAGAGTGCTGCACCTTGTTTAAAGCATTTCGCACGTAAATAACACGTTTCGCACGAGTTCGCAGCAGATCGCGGAATATCTAGAAAGTTCAAGTCTGCATGTCGGAGCGTGGGCTTGCTGGCAGCAGAGTGCTGCACCTTGTTTAAAGCATTTTGCACGTAAATAACACGTTTCGCACGAGTTCGCAGCAGATCGCGGAATATCTAGAAAGTTTAAGTCTGCATGTCGTAGCGTGGGCTTGCTGGCAGCAGACTGCTGCACCTTGTTTAAAGCATTTCGCACGTAAATAACACGTTTCGCACGAGTTCGCAGCAGATCGCGGAATATCTAGAAAGTTCAAATCTGCATGTCGGAGCGTGTGCTGGCTGGCAGCAGAGTGCTGCACCTTGTTTAAAGCATTTCGCACGTAAATAACACGTTTTGCACGAGTTCGCAGCAGATCGCGGAATATCTAGAAAGTCCAAATCTGCATGTCGGAGCGTGTGCTGGCTGGCAGCAGAGTGCTGCACCTTGTTTAAAGCATTTCGCACGTAAATAACACGTTTCGCACCAGTTTGCAGCAGATCGCAGAATATGTAGAAACTTGAAATCTACATTTCGGAGCGTGTGCTGACTGGCAGCAAAGTGCTGCACCTTGTATCGAGCATTTCGCACTCTAATAACACATTTCGCACGAGTTCGCAGCAGATCGCAGAATATGTAGAAACTTCAAATCTGCATGTCCGAGCGTATGCTGGCTGGCAGCAGAGTGCTGCACCATGTTTAAAGCATTTCGCACGTAAATAACACGTTTTGCACGAGTTCGCAGCAGATCGCGGAATATGTAGGAACATCAAATCTGCATGTCCGAGCGTGCCCTGGCTGGCAGCAGAGTGCTGCACCTTGTTTAAAGCATTTCGCACGTAAATAACACGTTTCGCACGAGTTCGCAGCAGATCGCGGAATATGTCGGAACTTCAAATCTACATTTCGGAGCATGAGCTGACTTGCAGCAAAATGCTGCACCTTGTATTGAGCATTTCGCAGTCGAATAACACATTTCGCACGAGTTCGCAGCAGATCGCAGAATATCTAGAAAGTTCAAATCTGCATGTCGGAGCGTGTGCTGGCTGGCAGCAGAGTGCTGCACCTTGTTTAAAGCATTTCGCACGTAAATAACACGTTTCGCACGAGTTCGCAGCAGATCGCGGAATATGTAGAAACATCAAATCTGCATGTCCGAGCTTGTTCGGGCTGGCAGCAGAGTACTGCACCTTGTTTAAAGAATTTCGCACGTAAATAACACGTTTCGCACGAGTTCGCCACGGATCGCGGAATATCTGGAAAGGTCAAATCTGCATGTCCGAGCGTGTGCTGGCTGCCAGCAGAGTGCTGCACCATGTGTAAAGCATTTCGCACGTAAATAACACGTTTCGCACGAGTTCGCAACAGATCGCGGAATATGTAGAAACATCAAATCTGCATGTCGGAGCGTGTGCTGGCTGGCAGCAGAGTGCTGCACCTTGTTTAAAGCATTTCGCACGTAAATAACACGTTTCGCACGAGTTCGCAGCAGATCGCGGAATATGTAGAAACATCAAATCTGCATGTCCGAGCTTGTTCGGGCTGGCAGCAGAGTACTGCACCTTGTTTAAAGCATTTCGCACGTAAATAACACGTTTCGCACGAGTTCGCCACGGATCGCGGAATATCTGGAAAGGTCAAATCTGCATGTCCGAGCGTGTGCTGGCTGGCAGCAGAGTGCTGCACCATGTTTAAAGCATTTCGCACGTAAATAACACGTTTCGCACGAGTTCGCAGCAGATCGCGGAATATCTAGAAACTTCAAATCTGCATGTCGGAGCGTGGGCTTGCTGGCAGCAGAGTGCTGCACCTTGTTTAAAGCATTTTGCACGTAAATAACACGTTTCGCACGAGTTCGCAGCAGATCGCGGAATATCTAGAAAGTTTAAGTCTGCATGTCGTAGCGTGGGCTTGCTGGCAGCAGAGTGCTGCACCTTGTTTAAAGCATTTCGCACGTAAATAACACGTTTCGCACGAGTTCGCAGCAGATCGCGGAATATCTAGAAAGTTCAAATCTGCATGTCCGAGCGTGTGCTGGCTGGCAGCAGAGTGCTGCACCTTGTTTAAAGCATTTCGCACGTAAATAACACGTTTCGCACGAGTTCGCAGCAGATCGCGGAATATGTAGAAACTTGAAATCTACATTTCGGAGCGTGTGCTGACTGGCAGCAAAGTGCTGCACCTTGTATCGAGCATTTCGCACTCTAATAACACATTTCGCACGAGTTCGCAGCAGATCGCGGAATATGTAGAAACTTCAAATCTGCATGTCCGAGCGTGTGCTGGCTGGCAGCAGAGTGCTGCACCATGTTTAAAGCATTTCGCTCGTAAACAACACGTTTTGCACGAGTTCGCAGCAGATCGCGGAATATGTAGGAACATCAAATCTGCATGTCCGAGCGTGTGCTGGCTGGCAGCTGAGTGCTGCACCTTGTTTAAAGCATTTCGCACGTAAATAACACGTTTCGCACGAGTTCGCAGCAGATCGCGGAATATGTAGAAACTTCAAATCTGCATGTCGGAGCGTGTGCTGACTGGCAGCAAAGTGCTGCACCATGTTTAAAGCATTTCGCACGTAAATAACACGTTTCGCACGAGTTCGCAGCAGATCGCGGAATATGTAGAAACTTCAAATCTGCATGTCCGAGCGTGTGCTGGCTGGCAGCAGAGTGCTGCACCATGTTTAAAGCATTTCGCACGTAAACAACACGTTTCGCACGAGTTCGCAGCAGATCGCGGAATATGTAGAAACTTCAAATCTGCATGTCGGAGCGTGCCCTGGCTGGCAGCAGAGTGCTGCACCTTGTTTAAAGCATTTCGCACGTAAATAACACGTTTCGCACGAGTTCGCAGCAGATCGCGGAATATGTAGAAACTTCAAATCTGCATGTCGGAGCGTGCGCTGACTGGCAGCAGAGTGCTGCACCATGATTTGAGCATTTCGCACGTAAATAACACGTTTCGCACGAGTTCGCAGCAGATCGCGGAATATCTAGAAAGTTCAAATCTGCATGTCGGAGCGTGTGCTGGCTGGCAGCAGAGTGCTGCACCTTGTTTAAAGCATTTCGCACGTAAATAACACGTTTCGCACGAGTTCGCAGCAGATCGCGGAATATGTAGGAACATCAAATCTGCATGTCCGAGCGTGTGCTGGCTGGCAGCAGAGTGCTGCACCTTGTTTAAAGCATTTCGCACGTAAATAACACGTTTCGCACGAGTTCGCAGCAGATCGCGGAATATGTAGAAACTTCAAATCTGCATGTCCGAGCGTGTGCTGGCTGCCAGCAGAGTGCTGCACCATGTTTAAAGCATTTCGCACGTAAATAACACGTTTCGCACGAGTTCGCAGCAGATCAGATCGCGAATATGTAGAAACATCAAATCTGCGTGTCGGAGCGTGCCCTGGCTGGCAGCAGAGTGCTGCACCTTGTTTAAAGCATTTCGCACGTAAATAACACGTTTCGCACGAGTTCGCAGCAGATCGCGGAATATCTAGAAAGTTTCAAATCTGCATGTCGGAGCGTGCGCTGGCTGGCAGCAGAGTGCTGCACCATGTTTGAAGCATTTCGCACGTAAATAACACGTTTCGCACGAGTTCGCAGCAGATCGCGGAATATGTAGAAAGTTCAAATCTGCATGTCGGAGCGTGCCCTGGCTGGCAGCAGAGTGCTGCACCTTGTTTAAAGCATTTCGCACGTAAATAACACGTTTCGCACGAGTTCGCAGCAGATCGCGGAATATGTAGAAAAGTTCAAATCTGCATGTCGGAGCGTGTGCTGGCTGGCAGCAGAGTGCTGCACCATGTTTAAAGCATTTCGCACGTAAATAACACGTTTCGCGCACGAGTTCGCAGCAGATCGCGGAATATGTAGAAAACTTCAAATCTGCATGTCGGAGCGTGTGCTGGCTTGCAGCAGAGTGCTGCACCTGGTTTAAAGCATTTCGCACGTAAATAACACGTTTCGCACGAGTTCGCAGCAGATCGCGGAATATGTAGAAACTTCAAATCTGCATGTCGGAGCGTGTGCGGGCTGGCAGCAGAGTGCTGCACCTTGTTTAAAGCATTTCGCACGTAAATAACACGTTTCGCACGAGTTCGCAGCAGATCGCGGAATATGTAGAAAGTTCAAATCTGCATGTCGAGAGCGTGTGCTGGCTGCCAGCAGAGTGCTGCACCATGTTTAAAGCATTTCGCACGTAAATAACACGTTTCGCACGAGTTCGCAGCAGATCGCGGAATATCTAGAAAGTTCAAATCTGCATGTCGGAGCGTGCGCTGGCTGGCAGCAGAGTGCTGCACCTTGTTTAAAGCATTTCGCACGTAAATAACACGTTTCGCACGAGTTCGCAGCAGATCGCGGAATATGTAGAAAGTTTAAGTCTGCATGTCGTAGCGTGGGCTTGCTGGCAGCAGAGTGCTGCACCTTGTTTAAAGCATTTCGCACGTAAATAACACGTTTCGCACGAGTTCGCAGCAGATCGCGGAATATGTAGAAACTTCAAATCTGCATGTCGGAGCGTGCGCTGGCTGGCAGCAGAGTGCTGTATCTTGTTTAAAGCATTTCGCACGTAAACAACACGTTTCGCACCAGTTCGCAGCAGATCGCGGAATATGTAGAAACTTCAAATCTACATTTCGGAGCGTGCGCTGGCTGGCAGCAGAGTGCTGCACCTTGTTTAAAGCATTTCGCACGTAAATAACACGTTTCGCACGAGTTCGCAGCAGATCGCGGAATATGTAGAAACTTCAAATCTGCATGTCGGAGTGTGTGTGCTGGCTGGCAGCAGAGTGCTGCACCATGTTTAAAGCATTTCGCACGTAAATAACACATTTCGCACGAGTTCGCAGCAGATCGCGGAATATGTAGAAACATCAAATCTGCATGTCGGAGCGTGTGCTGGCTGGCAGCAGAGTGCTGCACCTTGTTTAAAGCATTTCGCACGTAAATAACACGTTTCGCACGATTTCGCAGCAGATCGCGGAATATGTAGAAACTTCAAATCTACATTTCGGAGCGTGTGCTGACTGGCAGCAAAGTGCTGCACCTTGTTTAAAGCATTTCGCACGTAAATAACACATTTCGCACGAGTTCGCAGCAGATCGCGGAATATGTAGAAACTTCAAATCTGCATGTCCGAGCGTGTGCTGGCTGGCAGCAGAGTGCTGCACCATGTTTAAAGCATTTCGCACGTAAATAACACGTTTCGCACGAGTTCGCAGCAGATCGCGGAATATGTAGAAACATCAAATCTGCATGTCGGAGCGTGCCCTGGCTGGCAGCAGAGTGCTGCACCTTGTTTAAAGCATTTCGCACGTAAATAACACGTTTCGCACGAGTTCGCAGCAGATCGCGGAATATGTAGAAACTTCAAATCTGCATGTCGGAGCGTGCCCTGGCTGGCAGCAGAGTGCTGCACCTTGTTTGAAGCATTTCGCACGTAAATAACACGTTTCGCACGAGTTCGCAGCAGATCGCGGAATATCTAGAAAGTTCAAATCTGCATGTCGGAGCGTGTGCTGGCTGGCAGCAGAGTGCTGCACCTTGTTTAAAGCATTTCGCACGTAAATAACACGTTTCGCACGAGTTCGCAGCAGATCGCGGAATATGTAGAAACATCAAATCTGCATGTCCGAGCTTGTTCGGGCTGGCAGCAGAGTACTGCACCTTGTTTAAAGCATTTCGCACGTAAATAACACGTTTCGCACGAGTTCGCAGCAGATCGCGGAATATCTAGAAAGGTCAAATCTGCATGTCGGAGCGTGTGCTGGCTGGCAGCAGAGTGCTGCACCTTGTTTAAAGCATTTCGCACGTAAATAACACGTTTTGCACGAGTTCGCAGCAGATCGCGGAATATGTAGGAACATCAAATCTGCATGTCGGAGCGTGCCCTGGCTGGCAGCAGAGTGCTGCACCTTGTTTAAAGCATTTCGCACGTAAATAACACGTTTCGCACGAGTTCGCAGCAGATCGCGGAATATGTAGAAACATCAAATCTGCATGTCGGAGCGTGCCCTGGCTGGCAGCAAAGTGCTGCACCTTGTTTTAAGCATTTCGCACGTAAATAACACGTTTCGCACGACTTCGCAGCAGATCGCAGAATATCTAAAAAGTTCAAATCTGCATGTCCGAGCGTGTGCTGGCTAGCAGCAGAGTGCTGCACCATGTTTAAAGCATTTCGCACGTAAATAACACGTTTCGCACGAGTTCGCAGCAGATCGCGGAATATGTAGGAACATCAAATCTGCATGTCGGAGCGTGCCCTGGCTGGCAGCAGAGTGCTGCACCTTGTTTAAAGCATTTCGCACGTAAATAACACGTTTCGCACGAGTTCGCAGCAGATCGCGGAATATCTAGAAACTTCAAATCTGCATGTCGGAGCGTGAGCTGACTGGCAGCAGAGTGCTGCACCTTGTTTTGAGCATTTCGCACGCGAATAACACGTTTCGCACGAGTTCGCAGCAGATCGCGGAATATGTAGGAACTTTCAATCTGCATGTCCGAGCGTGTGCTGGCTGGCAGCAGAGTGCTGCACCTTGTTTAAAGCATTTCGCACGCAAATAACACGTTTCGCACGAGTTCGCAGCAGATCGCGGAATATGTAGAAACATCAAATCTGCATGTCGGAGCGTGCCCTGGCTGGCAGCAGAGTGCTGCACCTTGTTTAAAGCATTTCGCACGTAAATAACACGTTTCGCACGAGTTCGCAGCAGATCGCGGAATATGTAGAAACTTCAAATCTGCATGTCCGAGCGTGTGCTGGCTGGCAGCAGAGTGCTGCACCAAGTTTAAAGCATTTTGCACGTAAATAACACGTTTCGCACGAGTTCGCAGCAGATCGCGGAATATGTAGAAACTTCAAATCTGCATTTCGGAGCGTGTGCTGACTGGCAGCAAAGTGCTGCACCATGTTTAAAGCATTTCGCACGTCTAATAACACATTTCGCACGAGTTCGCAGCAGATCGCGGAATATGTAGAAACTTCAAATCTGCATGTCCGAGCGTGTTCGGGCTGGCAGCAGAGTACTGCACCTTGTTTAAAGCATTTCGCACGTAAATAACACGTTTCGCACGAGTTCGCCACGGATCGCGGAATATCTGGAAAGTTCAAATCTGCATGTCCGAGCGTGTGCTGGCTGCCAGCAGAGTGCTGCACCATGTTTAAAGCATTTCGCACGTAAATAACACGTTTCGCACGAGTTCGCAACAGATCGCGGAATATGTAGGAACATCAAATCTGCGTGTCGGAGCGTGCCCTGGCTGGCAGCAAAGTGCTGCACCTTGTTTAAAGCATTTCGCACGTAAATAACACGTTTCGCACGAGTTCGCAGCAGATCGCAGAATATCTAAAAAGTTCAAATCTGCATGTCCGAGCGTGTGCTGGCTGGCAGCAGAGTGCTGCACCATGTTTAAAGCATTTCGCACGTAAATAACACGTTTCGCACGAGTTCGCAGCAGATCGCGGAATATGTAGAAACATCACATCTGCGTGTCGGAGCGTGCCCTGGCTGGTAGCAGAGTGCTGCACCCTGTTTAAAGCATTTCGCACGTAAATAACACGTTTCGCACGAGTTCGCAGCAGATCGCGCGGAATATGTAGAAACTTCAAATCTGCATGTCGGAGCGTGTGCTTGCTGGCAGCAGAGTGCTGCACCTTGTTTAAAGCATTTTGCACGTAAATAACACGTTTCGCACGAGTTCGCAGCAGATCGCGGAATATGTAGAAAGTTCAAGTCTGCATGTCGTAGCGTGGGCTTGCTGGCAGCAGAGTGCTGCACCTTGTTTAAAGCATTTCGCACGTAAATAACACGTTTCGCACGAGTTACCAGCAGATCGCGGAATATCTGAAAAAAAAGTTCAAATCTGCATGTCCGAGCGTGTGCTGGCTGGCAGCAGAGTGCTGCACCTTGTTTAAAGCATTTCGCACGTAAATAACACGTTTCGCACGAGTTCGCGGAAGATCGCGGAATATCTAGAAAGTTCAAATCTGCATGTCGGAGCGTGTGCTGGCTGGCAGCAGAGTGCTGCACCTTGTTTAAAGCATTTCGCACGTAAATAACACGTTTCGCACCAGTTCGCAGCAGATCGCAGAATATGTAGAAACTTGAAATCTACATTTCGGAGCGTGTGCTGACTGGCAGCAAAGTGCTGCACCTTGTTTCGAGCATTTCGCACGTAAATAACACGTTTCGCACGAGAGTTCGCAGCAGATCGCGGAATATGTAGAAACTTCAAATCTGCATGTCCGAGCGTGTGCTGGCTGGCAGCAGAGTGCTGCACCATGTTTAAAGCATTTCGCACGTAAATAACACGTTTCGCACCAGTTCGCAGCAGATCGCGGAATATGTAGAAACTTCAAATCTGCATGTCGGAGCGTGCGCTGGCTGCCAGCAGAGTGCTGCACCTTGTTTAAAGCATTTCGCACGTAAATAACACGTTTCGCACAAAGTTCGCAGCAGATCGCGGAATATGTAGAAACTTCAAATCTACATGTCGGAGCGTGCGCTGGCTGGCAGCAAAGTGCTGCACCTTGTTTCAAGCATTTCGCACGTAAATAACACGTTTCGCACGAGTTCGCAGCAGATCGCGAAATATCTAGAAAGTTCAAATCTGCATGTCGGAGCGTGTGCTGGCTGGCAGCAGAGTGCTGCACCATGTTTGAAGCATTTCGCACGGAAATAACACGTTTCGCACGAGTTCGCAGCAGATCGCGGAATATCTAGAAAGTTCAAGTCTGCATGTCGGAGCGTGCCCTGGCTGGCAGCAGAGTGCTGCACCTTGTTTAAAGCATTTCGCACGTAAATAACACGTTTCGCACGAGTTCGCAGCAGATCGCGGAATATGTAGAAACTTCAAATCTGCATGTCGGAGCGTGGGCTTGCTGGCAGCAGAGTGCTGCACCTTGTTTAAAGCATTTCGCACGTAAATAACACGTTTCGCACGAGTTCGCAGCAGATCGCGGAATATCTAGAAAGTTTAAGTCTGCATGTCGTAGCGTGTGCTTGCTCGCAGCAGAGTGCTGCACCTTGTTTAAAGCATTTCGCACGTAAATAATACGTTTCGCACGAGTTCGCAGCAGATCGCGGAATATGTAGAAACTTCAAATTTACATGTCGCAGCATGGGCTGGCTGGCAGCAGAGTTCTGCACCATGTTTAAAGCATTTCGCACGTAAATAATACGTTTCGCACGAGTTCGCAGCAGATCGCGGAATATCTAGAAACTTCAAATCTGCATGTCGGAGCGTGCGCAGGATGGCAGCAGAGTGCTGCACCTTGTTTAAAGAATTTTGCACGTAAATAACACGTTTCTCACGAGTTCGCAGCAGATCGCAGAATATGTAGAAACTTCACATCTACATGTCGGAGCGTGCGCTTGCTCGCAGCAGAGTGCTGCTCCTTGTTTAAAGCATTTCGCACGTAAATAACACGTTTCGCACGAGTTCGCAGCAGATCGCGGAATATGTAGAAACTTCAAATCTGCATGTCGGAGCGTGTCTGGCTGCAGCAGAGTGCTGCACCTTGTTTAAAGCATTTCGCACGTAAATAACACGTTTCGCACGAGTTCGCAGCAGATCGCGGAATATGTAGAAACTTCAAATCTGCATGTCGGAGCGTGCGCTGGCTGGCAGCAGAGTGCTGCACCTTGTTTAAAGCATTTCGCACGTAAATAACACGTTTCGCACGAGTTCGCAGCAGATCGCGGAATATGTAGGAACATCAAATCTGCATGTCGAGCGTGCCCTGGCTGGCAGCAGAGTGCTGCACCTTGTTTAAAGCATTTCGCACGTAAATAACACGTTTCGCACGAGTTCGCAACAGATCGCGGAATATGTAGAAACATCAAATCTGCGTGTCGGAGCGTGCCCTGGCTGGCAGCAAAGTGCTGCACCTTGTTTTAAAGCATTTCGCACGTAAATAACACGTTTCGCACGAGTTCGCAGCAGATCGCGGAATATCTAAAAAGTTCAAATCTGCATGTCCGAGCGTGTGCTGGCTGGCAGCAGAGTGCTGCACCATGTTTTAAAGCATTTCGCACGGAAATAACACGTTTCGCACTAGTTCCCAGCAGATCGCGGAATATGTAGAAACTTCAAATCTGCGTGTCGGAGCGTGCCCTGGCTGGCAGCAGAGTGCTGCACCTTGTTTAAAGCATTTCGCACGTAAATAACACGTTTCGCACGAGTTCGCAGCAGATCGCGGAATATCTAGAAAGTTCAAATCTGCATGTCGGAGCGTGAGCTGACTGGCAGCAGAGTGCTGCACCTTGTATTAAAAGCATTTCGCACGTAAATAACACATTTCGCACGAGTTTGCAGCAGATCGCGGAATATGTAGAAAGTTCAAATCTGCATGTCCGAGCGTGTGCTGGCTGGCAGCAGAGTGCTGCACCATGTTTAAAGCATTTCGCACGTAAATAACACGTTTCGCACGAGTTCGCAGCAGATCGCGGAATATGTAGAAACATCAAATCTGCGTGTCGGAGCGTGCCCTGGCTGGCAGCAGAGTGCTGCACCTTGTTTAAAGCATTTCGCACGTAAATAACACGTTTTGCACGAGTTCGCGGCAGATCGCGGAATATGTAGAAACTTCAAATCTGCATGTCGGAGCGTGAGCTTGCTGGCAGCAGAGTGCTGCACCATGTTTAAAGCATTTTGCACGTAAATAACACGTTTCGCACGAGTTCGCAGCAGATCGCGGAATATGTAAAAACTTGAAATCTACATTTCGGAGCGTGTGCTGACTGGCAGCAAAGTGCTGCACCTTGTATTGAGCATTTTGCACTCTAATAACACATTTCGCACGAGTTCGCAGCAGATCGCGGAATATGTAGAAACTTCAAATCTGCATGTCCGAGCTTGTTCGGGCTGGCAGCAGAGTACTGCACCTTGTTTAAAGCATTTCGCACGTAAATAACACGTTTCGCACGAGTTCGCCACGGATCGCGGAATATCTGGAAAGGTCAAATCTGCATGTCCGAGCGTGTGCTGGCTGCCAGCAGAGTGCTGCACCATGTTTAAAGCATTTCGCACGTAAATAACACGTTTCGCACGAGTTCGCAGCAGATCGCTGAATATGTAGGAACATCAAATCTGCGTGTCGGAGCGTGCCCTGGCTGGCAGCAGAGTGCTGCACCTTGTTTAAAGCATTTCGCACGTAAATAACACGTTTCGCACGAGTTCGCAGCAGATCGCAGAATATCTAAAAAGTTCAAATCTGCATGTCCGAGCGTGTGCTGGCTGGCAGCAGAGTGCTGCACCATGTTTGAAGCATTTCGCACGGAAATAACACGTTTCGCACGAGTTCGCAGCAGATCGCGGAATACGTAGAAACATCACATCTGCGTGTCGGAGCGTGCCCTGGCTGGTAGCAGAGTGCTGCACCCTGTTTAAAGCATTTCGCACGTAAATAACACGTTTCGCACGAGTTCGCAGCAGATCGCGGAATATCTAGAAAGTTCAAGTCTGCATGTAGGAGCTTGAGCTTGCTGGCAGCAGAGTGCTGCACCTTGTTTAAAGCATTTTGCACGTAAATAACACGTTTCGCACGAGTTCGCAGCAGATCGCGGAATATCTAGAAAGTTTAAGTCTGCATGTCGTAGCGTGGGCTTGCTGGCAGCAGAGTGCTGCACCTTGTTTAAAGCATTTCGCACGTAAATAACACGTTTCGCACGAGTTCCAGCAGATCGCGGAATATCTAAAAAGTTCAAATCTGCATGTCCGAGCGTGTGCTGGCTGGCAGCAGAGTGCTGCACCTTGTTTAAAGCGTTTCGCACGTAAATAACACGTTTCGCACGAGTTCGCGGCAGATCGTGAAATATCTAGAAAGTTCAAATCTGCATGTGCGAGCGTGTGCTGGCTGCCACCACAGTGCTGCACCATGTTTAAAGCATTTCGCACGTAAATAACACGTTTCGCACCAGTTCGCAGCAGATCGCAGAATATGTAGAAACTTGAAATCTACATTTCGGAGCGTGTGCTGACTGGCAGCAAAGTGCTGCACCTTGTATCGAGCATTTCGCACTCTAATAACACATTTCGCACGAGTTCGCAGCAGATCGCGGAATATGTAGAAACTTCAAATCTGCATGTCCGAGCTTGTGCTGGCTGGCAGCAGAGTGCTGCACCATGTTTAAAGCATTTCGCACGTAAATAACACGTTTCGCACGAGTTTGCAGCAGATCGCGGAATATGTAGAAACTTCAAATCTGCATGTCGGAGCGTGCGCTTGCTGCCAGCAGAGTGCTGCACCTTGTTTAAAGCATTTCGCACGTAAATAACACGTTTCGCACAAGTTCGCAGCAGATCGCGGAATATGTAGAAACTTCAAATCTACATGTCGGAGCGTGCGCTGGCTGGCAGCAAAGTGCTGCACCTTGTTTCAAGCATTTCGCACGTAAATAACACGTTTCGCACGAGTTCGCAGCAGATCGCAGAATATCTAGAAAGTTCAAATCTGCATGTCCGAGCGTGTGCTGGCTGGCAGCAGAGTGCTGCACCATGTTTGAAGCATTTCGCACGTAAATAACACGTTTCGCACGAGTTCGCAGCAGATCGCGGAATATGTAGGAACATCAAATCTGCATGTCGGAGCGTGCCCTGGCTGGCAGCAGAGTGCTGCACCTTGTTTAAAGCATTTCGCACGTAAATAACACGTTTCGCACGAGTTCGCAGCAGATCGCGGAATATCTAGAAAGTTCAAGTCTGCATGTCGGAGCGTGGGCTTGCTGGCAGCAGAGTGCTGCACCTTGTTTAAAGCATTTCGCACGTAAATAACACGTTTCGCACGAGTTCGCAGCAGGTTCGCAGCAGATCGCAGAATATGTAGAAACTTGAAATCTACATTTCGGAGCGTGTGCTGACTGGCAGCAAAGTGCTGCACCTTGTATCGAGCATTTCGCACTCTAATAACACATTTCGCACGAGTTCGCAGCAGATCGCAGAATATGTAGAAACTTCAAATCTGCATGTCCGAGCGTGCCCTGGCTGGCAGCAGAGTGCTGCACCTTGTTTAAAGCATTTCGCACGTAAATAACACGTTTTGCACAAGTTCGCAGCAGATCGCGGAATATGTAGAAACTTCAAATCTACATTTCAGAGCGTACGCTTGCTGGCAGCAGAGTGCTGCACCTTGTTTAAAGCATTTCGCACGTAATAAACACGTTTCGCGCGAGTTCCCAGCAGATCGCGGAATATGTAGGAACATCAAATCTGCATGTCGGAGCGTGCCCTGGCTGGCAGCAGAGTGCTGCACCTTGTTTAAAGCATTTCGCACGTAAATAACACGTTTCGCACGAGTTCGCAACAGATCGCGGAATATGTAGGAACATCAAATCTGCGTGTCGGAGCGTGCCCTGGCTGGCAGCAAAGTGCTGCACCTTGTTTTTTAAGCATTTCGCACGTAAATAACACGTTTCGCACGACTTCGCGCAGCAGATCGCAGAATATCTAAAAAGTTCAAATCTGCATGTCCGAGCGTGTGCTGGCTAGCAGCAGAGTGCTGCACCATGTTTGAAGCATTTCGCACGGAAATAACACGTTTCGCACGAGTTCGCAGCAGATCGCGGAATACGTAGAATCATCACATCTGCGTGTCGGAGCGTGCCCTGGCTGGTAGCAGAGTGCTGCACCCTGTTTAAAGCATTTCGCACGTAAATAACACGTTTCACACGAGTTCGCAGCAGATCGCGGAATATCTAGAAAGTTCAAGTCTGCATGTCGGAGCGTGAGCTGACTTGCAGCAAAATGCTGCACCTTGTATTGAGCATTTCGCTGTCGAATAACACATTTCGCACGAGTTTGCAGCAGATCGCGGAATATCTAGAAAGTTGAAATCTGCATGTCCGAGCCTGTGCTGGCTGGCAGCAGCGTGCTGCACCATTTTTTAAGCATTTCGCACGCAAATAACACGTTTCGCACGAGTTCCTAGCAGATCGCGGAATATGTAGAAACATCACATCTGCGTGTCGGAGCGTGCCCTGGCTGGCAGCAGAGTGCTGCACCTTGTTTAAAGCATTTCGCACGTAAATAACACGTTTTGCACGAGTTCGCGGCAGATCGCGGAATATGTAGAAACTTCAAATCTGCATGTCCGAGCGTGTGCTGGCTGGCAGCAGAGTGCTGCACCAAGTTTAAAGCATTTTGCACGTAAATAACACGTTTCTCAAGAGTTCGCAGCAGATCGCAGAATATGTAAAAACTTGAAATCTACATTTCGGAGCGTGTGCTGACTGGCAGCAAAGTGCTGCACCTTGTATTGAGCATTTTGCACTCTAATAACACATTTCGCACGAGTTCTCAGCAGATTGCGGAATATGTAGAAACTTCAAATCTGCATGTCCGAGCTTGTTCGGGCTGGCAGCAGAGTACTGCACCTTGTTTAAAGCGTTTCGCACGTAAATAACACGTTTCGCACGAGTTCGCCACGGATCGCGGAATATCTGGAAAGGTCAAATCTGCATGTCCGAGCGTGTGCTGGCTGCCAGCAGAGTGCTGCACCATGTTTAAAGCATTTCGCACGTAAATAACACGTTTCGCACGAGTTCGCAGCAGATCGCTGAATATGTAGGAACATCAAATCTGCGTGTCGGAGCGTGCCCTGGCTGGCAGCAAAGTGCTGCACCTTGTTTCAAGCATTTCGCACGTAAATAACACGTTTCGCACGAGTTCGCAGCAGATCGCAGAATATCTAAAAAGTTCAAATCTGCATGTCCGAGCGTGTGCTGGCTGGCAGCAGAGTGCTGCACCATGTTTGAAGCATTTCGCACGGAAATAACACGTTTCGCACGAGTTCGCAGCAGATCGCGGAATACGTAGAAACATCACATCTGCGTGTCGGAGCGTGCCCTGGCTGGTAGCAGAGTGCTGCACCCTGTTTAAAGCATTTCGCACGTAAATAACACGTTTCGCACGAGTTCGCAGCAGATCGCGGAATATCTAGAAAGTTCAAATCTGCATGTCGGAGCGTGTGCTGGCTGGCAGCAGAGTGCTGCACCTTGTTTAAAGCATTTTGCACGTAAATAACACGTTTCGCACGAGTTCGCAGCAGATCGCGGAATATCTAGAAAGTTTAAGTCTGCATGTCGTAGCGTGGGCTTGCTGGCAGCAGAGTGCTGCACCTTGTTTAAAGCATTTCGCACGTAAATAACACGTTTCGCACGAGTTACCAGCAGATCGCGGAATATCGAAAAAGTTCATATCTGCATGTCCGAGCGTGTGCTGGCTGGCAGCAGAGTGCTGCACCTTGTTTAAAGCATTTCGCACGTAAATAACACGTTTCGCACGAGTTCGCGGCAGATCGCGGAATATCTAGAAACTTCAAATCTGCATGTCGGAGCGTGTGCTGGCTGGCAGCAGAGTGCTGCACCTTGTTTAAAGCATTTCGCACGTAAATAACACGTTTCGCACCAGTTCGCAGCAGATCGCAGAATATGTAGAAACTTGAAATCTACATTTCGGAGCGTGTGCTGACTGGCAGCAAAGTGCTGCACCTTGTATCGAGCATTTCGCACTCTAATAACACGTTTCGCACGAGTTCGCAGCAGATCGCGGAATATGTAGAAACTTCAAATCTGCATGTTCGAGCTTGTGCTGGCTGGCAGCAGAGTGCTGCACCATGTATAAAGCATTTCGCACGAAAATAACACGTTTCGCACCAGTTCGCAGCAGATCGCGAAATATGTAGAAACTTCAAATCTGCATGTCGGAGCGTGCGCTTGCTGCCAGCAGAGTGCTGCAACTTGTTTAAAGCATTTCGCACGTAAAGACCACGTTTCGCACAAGTTCCCAGCAGATCGCGGAATATGTAGAAACTTCAAATCTACGTGTTGGAGCGTGCTCTGGCTGGCAGCAAAGTGCTGCACCTTGTTTCAAGCATTTCGCACGTAAATAACACGTTTCGCACGAGTTCGCAGCAGATCGCAGAATATCTAGAAAGTTCAAATCTGCATGTCCGAGCGTGTGCTGGCTGGCAGCAGAGTGCTGCACCATGTTTGAAGCATTTCGCACGGAAATAACACGTTTCGCACGAGTTCGCAGCAGATCGCGGAATATGTAGGAACATCAAATCTGCATGTCGGAGCGTGCCCTGGCTGGCAGCAGAGTGCTGCACCTTGTTTAAAGCATTTCGCACGTAAATAACACGTTTCGCACGAGTTCGCAGCAGATCGCGGAATATCTAGAAAGTTCAAGTCTGCATGTCGGAGCGTGGGCTTGCTGGCAGCAGAGTGCTGCACCTTGTTTAAAGCATTTCGCACGTAAATAACACGTTTCGCACGAGTTTGCGGCAGATTGTGGAATATGTATAAACTTCAAATCTGCATGAGCGAGGTTGTGCTGGCTGCCAGCACAGTGCTGCACCATGTTTAAAGCATTTCGCACGTAAATAACACGTTTCGCACGAGTTCGCAGCAGATCGCAGAATATGTAGAAACTTGAAATCTACATTTCGGAGCGTGTGCTGACTGGCAGCAAAGTGCTGCACCTTGTATCGAGTATTTCGCACTCTAATAACACATTTCACACGAGTTCGCAGCAGATCGCGGAATATGTAGAAACTTCAAATCTGCCTCTCCGAGCGTGTCCTGGCTGGCGGCAGAGTGCTGCACCATGTTTAAAGCATTTCGCTCGTAAACAACACGTTTCGCACGAGTTCGCAGCAGATCGCGGAATATGTAGAAACTTCAAATCTGCATGTCGGAGCGTGCGCTTGCTGGCAGCAGAGTGCTGCACCTTGTTTAAAGCATTTCGCACGTAATAAACACGTTTCGCGCGAGTTCCCAGCAGATCGCGGAATATGTAGAAACTTCAAATCTACGTGTCGGAGCGTGCTCTGGCTGGCAGCAGAGTGCTGCACCATGTTTAAAGCATTTCGCACGTAAATAACACGTTTCACACGAGTTCCCAGCAGATCGCAGAATATCTAGAAACTTCAAATCTGCATGTCGGAGCGTGTGCTGGCTGGCAGCAGAGTGCTGCACCTTGTTTAAAGCATTTCGCACGTAAATAACACGTTTCGCACGAGTTCGCAGCAGATCGCGGAATATGTAGAAACATCAAATCTGCGTGTCGGAGCTTGCCCTGGCTGGCAGCAGAGTGCTGCACCTTGTTTAAAGCATTTCGCACGTAAATAACACGTTTCGCACGAGTTTGCAGCAGATCGCGGAATATGTAGAAACTTCAAATCTGCATGTCGGAGCGTGCACTTGCTGGCAGCAGAGTGCTGCACCTTGTTTAAAGCATTTCGCACGTAAATAACCCGTTTCGCACGAGTTCGCAGCAAATCGCGGAATATGTAGAAACTTCTAATCTACATTTAGGAGCGTGAGCTGGCTGGCACCAGAGTGCTTTACCTTGTATTGAGCATTTCGCTTTCGAAAAACACATTTCGCACGAGTTTGTAGCAGATCGCGGAATATGTAGAAAGTTCAAATTTGCATGTCCAAGCTTGTGCTGGTTGGCAGCAGAGTGCTGCACCTTGTTTAAAGCATTTCGCACGTAAATAACACGTTTTGCACGAGTTCGCGGCAGAGCGCGGAATATGTAGAAACTTCAAATCTGCATGTCCGAGCGTGTGCTGGCTGGCAGCAGAGTGCTGCACCGTCCTTTAAGCTATTTCGAACTTCACGTCAAATAACAGCAGATCACGTTTCGCACACTTAGTTCGCGGAGCAGATCGCGGAATATGCAATTAGCTTTAGGCTATTCACTTGAATAACTCATTGCTCGTCGGAGCGTGGGCTCGTCAGAGCTGGCACGGCAGAGTGCTGCACCTTGTTAAGGCCATTCGTAGCCTGCAGAAGCTGGAGGCTGAGTGCTGCACGTGGTTTTAAGCCATTCGCACTTGAATGACTCATTTTCCACGAGTTCGCAGCAGATCGCAGAATACCTAGAAACTTCAAGTCGGCTCGTCGGAGCGTGCTGTAGCTGGTAGCAGAGTGATGCACCTTGGTTTAAGCCATTCGCACTTGAAAAACTCATTTCGTTCGAGTTGGCAGCAGTTCGCGGAATAAGTAAACACTTCAAATTTGCTCGTCGGAGCCTGCAGTAGCTGGCAGCAGAGTGCTGCACCTTTCTTTAAGCTTTCGAACTTCAATAACACATTTCGCACAAGTTCGCAGCAAATCACGGATTATTTATAACTTATAATTTGCTCGTCGGAGCGTGGGGTAGCTTGCAGCTGAGTGATGCAAGTCATTTTAAGCCATTTACCTTTGAATAACACATTTCGCACGAGTTCGCAGCAGATCGCAGAATACCTAGAAACTTCAAATCTGCTCGTCACAGCTTGCAATAGCTGGCAGCAGAGTGATGCAATTTAGTTTAAGCCATTCGCACTTGAATAACTTATTTCGCACGAGTTAGCAGCAGATCGCAGATTCTCTGCACACTTTAAATCGTCTCGTCGGAGCGTGCTGCAGCTGGCAGCAGAGTGCTGCACCTTGTTTTAAAGCCATTTCGGACTTAAATAAGTCATTTCGGACGAGTTTGGCGAAGATAGCAGAATATCACAACACTTCAAGTCAGCTCATCCCAGCTTGTGCTGTAGCTGATAGCCGAGTGCAGCACTTTGCTTTATGCCACTCACACTTCAATAATTCATTTCGTTCGAGTTCGCAGCAGATCGCGAAATATCTAGACACTTTAAGTCGTCTCGTCCCTGCGTGCCGTAGCTGGTAGCAGAGTGGTTCAATTTGTTTTCCACTGGCAGCACAGTGCTGCCCTAGCAATAAGCATTTCAAACGTAAATAACACGTTTTGCACGAGTTCGCAGCAGATCGCGGAATATGTAGACACTTTTAATCTGCTCGTCGGAGCATGCTGTACCTAGCAGCAGAGTGCTGCACCTTGTTTAAAGCATTTCGCACGTAAATAACACGTTTCGCACGAGTTGGCTGCAGATCGCGGAATATGTAGAAACTTCAAATCTGCATGTCGGAGCGTGCGCTGGCTGGCAGCAGAGTGCTGCACCTTGTTTTGGGCATTTCGCACGTAAATAACACATTTCGCACGAGTTCCCAGCAGATCGCGGAATATCTACACGTTTCAAACCTGCTCGTGGCAGCATGCGTGCGCTGGCTGGCAGCAGAGTGCTGCACCATGTTTAAAGCATTTCGCACGTGAATAACACATTTCGCACGAGTTCGCAGCAGATCGCGGAATATGTAGAAAGTTCAAATCTGCTTGTCGGAGCCTGCAGTAGCTGGCAGCAGAGTGCTGCACCTTGTTTAAAGCATTTCGCACGTAATAACACGTTTCGCACAAGTTCGCAGCAGAATCGCGGATTATTTACACACTTATAATTTGCTCGTCGGAGCGTGGGGTAGCTTGCAGAAGAGTGATGCACCTTACTTTAAGCCATTCACCTTTAAATAACACATTTCGTACGAGTTCGCAGCAGATCGCGGAATAACCAAAAACTTCAAATCTGCATGTCAGAGCTTGCGCTGGCTGGCAGCAGAGTGCTGCACCTTGTTCAGCAGAGTGCTGCACCTTGTTTTAAGCATTTCGCACTTAAATAACACATTTCGCACGAGTTTGCAGCAGATCGCGGAATATCTTCACACTTCAAGTCTGCATGTCCCAGCGTGCTGTGGCTGGCAGCAGAGTGCTGCAACTTGCTTTAAAGCATTTCACACGTCAATAATTCGTTTCGCACGAGTTCGCAGCAGATCGCGAAATATCTATAAACTTTAAGTGCATGTCGTCCCGTGCGTGCAGTAGCTGGGAGCAGAGTGATTCAATTGTTTAAAGCATTTCGCACGTAAATAACACGTTTTGCAAGAGTTCGCAGCAGATCGCGGAATATGTACAAACATCAAATCTGCATATCGCAGCGTGAGCTGGCTGGCAGCACAGTGCTGCACCTAGTTTAAAGCATTTCGCACGTAAATAACACGTTTCGCACGAGTTCGCAGCAGATCGCGGAATATGTAGAAACTTCAAATCTGCATGTCGGAGCGTGCGCTGGCTGGCAGCAGAGTGCTGCACCTTGTTTAAAGCATTTCGCACGTAAATAGCATGTTTCGCACGAGTTGGCAGCAGATCGCGGATTATCTAGAAACTTCAAATCTGCATGTCGAAGCGTGCGCTGGCTGGCAGCAGAGTGCTGCACCTTGTTTAAAGCATTTCGCACGTAAATAACACGTTTCGCACGAGTTCGCAGCAGATCGCGGAATATGTAGAAACTTCAAATCTGCATGTCGGAGCGTGCGCTGGCTGGCAGCAGAGTGCTGCACCTTGTTTAAAGCATTTCGCACGTAAATAACACGTTTCGCACGAGTTCGCAGCAGATCGCGGAATATGTAAAAACTTCAAATCTGCATGTCGGAGCGTGGGTCGCAGCGTGCGCTGACTGGCAGCAGAGTGCTGCACCATGTTTAAAGCATTTCGCACGTAAATAACACGTTTTGCACGAGTTCGCAGCAGATCGCGGAATATGTAAAAACATCAAATCTGCGTGTCGGAGCGTGTCCTGGCTGGCAGCAGAGTGCTGCACCATGTTTAAAGCATTTCGCACGTAAATAGCACGTTTCGCACGAGTTCGCAGCAGATCGCGGATTATCTAGAAACTTCAAATCTGCATGTCGGAGCGTGCGCTGGCTGGCAGCAGAGTGCTGCACCTTGTTTAAAGCATTTCGCACGTAAATAACACGTTTCGCACGAGTTCGCAGCAGATCGCGGAATATGTAGAAACTTCAAATCTGCATGTCGCAGCGTGTGCTGGCTGGCAGCAGAGTGCTGCACCTTGTTTAAAGCATTTCGCACGTAAATAACACGTTTCGCACGAGTTCGCAGCAGATCGCGGAATATCTAGAAACTTTAAATCTGCATGTCGGAGCGTGTGCTGACTGGCAGCAGAGTGCTGCACCATGTTTAAAGCATTTCGCACGTAAATAACACATTTCGCACGAGTTGGCAGCAGATCGCGGAATATGTAGAAACTTCAAATCTGCATGTCCGAGCGTGTGCTGGCTGGCAGCAAAGTGCTGCACCTTGTTTTAAGCATTTCGCACTCTAAATAACACATTTCGCACGAGTTCGCAGCAGATCGCGGAATATCTAGAAACTTCAAATCTGCATGTCCGAGCGTGTGCTGGCTGGCAGCAGAGTGCTGCACCTTGTTTTAATCATTTCGCTCGTAAATAACACGTTTCGCACGAGTTCGCAGCAGATCGCGGAATATCTAGAAAGTTCAAATCTGCATGTCGGAGCGTGTGCTGACTGGCAGCAGAGTGCTGCACCATGTTTAAATCATTTCGCACGTCATTAACACGTTTCGCACGAGTTCGCAGCAAATCGCGGAATATGTAGAAACTTCAAATCTGCATGTCGGAGCGTGCTGTGGCTGGCAGCAGTGTGCTGCACCATGTTTAAAGCATTTCGCACGTAAATAACACGTTTCGCACGAGTTCGCATCAGATCGCGGAATGTGTAGAAACTTCAAATCTGCATGTCGGAGCGTGCGCTGACTGGCAGCAGAGTGCTGCACCATGTTTAAAGCATTTCGCACGTAAATAACACGTTTCGCACGAGTTCGCAGCAGATCGCGGAATATGTAGAAACTTTCAAATCTGCTGCGTGGGAGCGTGTGCTGGCTGGCAGCAGAGTGCTGCACCTTGTTTTAAGCATTTCGCACTTAAAAAACACATTTCGCACGAGTTCGCAGCAGATCGCGGAATATCTAGAAACTTCAAATCTGCATGTCGGAGCGTAAGCTGGCTGGCAGCAGAGTGCTGCACCATGTTTTTAGCATTTCGCACGTAAATAACACGTTTCGCACGAGTTCGCAGCAGATCGCGGAATATGTAGAAACTTTAAATCTGCATGTCGGAGCGTGGGCTAGCTGGCAGCAGAGTGCTGCACCATGTTTAAAGCATTTCGCACGTAAATAACACGTTTCGCACGAGTTCGCAGCAGATCGCAGAATATCTAGAAACTTCAAATCTGCATGTCCGAGCGTGCCCTGACACGCAGCAGAGTGCTGCACCATGTTTAAAGCATTTCGCACGTAAATAACACATTTCGCACGAGTTCCCAGCAGATCGCTGAATATGTAGAAACTTCAAATCTGCATGTCGGAGCGTGCCCTGGCTGGCAGCAGAGTGCTGCACCCTGTTTAAAGCATTTCGCACGTAAATAACACGTTTCGCACGAGTTCGCACCAGATCGCGGAATGTGTAGAAACTTCAAATCTGCATGTCGGAGCGTGGGCTGACTGGCAGCAGAGTGCTGCACCATGTTTAAAGCATTTTTCACGTAAATAACACGTTTCGCACGAGTTCGCAGCAGATCGCGGAATATGTAGAAACTTCAAATCTGCATGTCCGAGCGTGCGCTGACTGGCAGCAGAGTTCTGCACCGTGTTTAAAGCATTTCGCACGTAAATAACACGTTTCGCACGAGTTCGCAGCAGATCGCGGAATATCTAGAAAGTTCAAATCTGCATGTCGGAGCGTGTGCTGGCTGGCAGCAGAGTGCTGCACCTTGTTTAAAGCATTTCGCACGTAAATAACACGTTTCGCACGAGTTCGCAGCAGATCGCGGAATATCTAGAAAGTTTAAGTCTGCATGTCGTAGCGTGGGCTTGCTGGCAGCAGAGTGCTGCACCTTGTTTAAAGCATTTCGCACGTAAATAACACGTTTCGCACGAGTTCCCAGCAGATCGCGGAATATCTAAAAAGTTCATATCTGCATGTCCGAGCGTGTGCTGGCTGGCAGCAGAGTGCTGCACCTTGTTTAAAGCATTTCGCACGTAAATAACACGTTTCGCACAAGTTCGCAGCAGATCGCGGAATATGTAGAAACTTTGAATCTACATATCGGAGCGTGCGCTGGCTGGCAGCAGAGTGCTGCACCATGTTTAAAGCATTTCGCACGCACTCTAATAACACATTTCGCACGAGTTCGCAGCAGATCGCGGAATATGTAGAAACTTCAAATCTGCATGTCCGAGCGTGTGCTGGCTGGCAGCAGAGTGCTGCACCATGTTTAAAGCATTTCGCACGTAAATAACACGTTTCGCACGAGTTCGCAGCAGATCGCGGAATATGTAGGAACATCAAATCTGCATGTCGGAGCGTGCCCTGGCTGGCAGCAGAGTGCTGCACCTTGTTTAAAGCATTTCGCACGTAAATAACACGTTTCGCACGAGTTCGCAGCAGATCGCGGAATATGTAGAAACTTCTAATCTGCATGTCCGAGCGTGTGCTGGCTGGCAGCAGAGTGCTGCACCTTGTTTAAAGCATTTCGCACGTAAATAACACGTTTTGCACGAGTTCGCGGCAGATCGCGGAATATGTAGAAACTTCAAATCTGCATGTCCGAGCGTGTGCTGGCTGGCAGCAGAGTGCTGCACCATGTTTGAAGCATTTCGCACGGAAATAACACGTTTCGCACGAGTTCGCAGCAGATCGCGGAATATGTAGAAACATCAAATCTGCGTGTCGGAGCGTGCCCTGGCTGGCAGCAGAGTGCTGCACCTTGTTTAAAGCATTTCGCACGTAAATAACACGTTTCGCACGAGTTCGCAGCAGATCGCGGAATATCTAGAAAGTTCAAATCTGCATGTCGTAGCGTGGGCTTGCTGGCAGCAGAGTGCTGCACCTTGTTTAAAGCATTTCGCACGTAAATAACACGTTTCGCACGAGTTACCAGCAGATCGCGGAATATCTAAAAAGTTCAAGTCTGCATGTCGGAGCGTTTGCTTGCTGCAGCAGAGTGCTGCACCTTGTTTAAAGCATTTTGCACGTAAATAACACGTTTCGCACGAGTTCGCAGCAGATCGCGGAATATCTAGAAAGTTCAAATCTGCATGTCGGAGCGTGTGCTGACTGGCAGCAGAGTGCTGCACCTTGTTTAAAGCATTTCGCACGTAAATAACACGTTTCGCACGAGTTCGCAGCAGATCGCGGAATATCTAGAAAGTTCAAATCTGCATGTCCGAGCGTGTGCTGGCTGGCAGCAGAGTGCTGCACCTTGTTTAAAGCATTTCGCACGTAAATAACACGTTTCGCACGAGTTCGCAGCAGATCGCGGAATATGTAGAAACATCAAATCTACATATGGAGCGTGTGCTGGCTGGCAGCAGAGTGCTGCACCATGTTTAAAGCATTTCGCACGTAAATAACACGTTTCGCACGAGTTCGCAGCAGATCGCGGAATATGTAGAAACTTCAAATCTGCATGTCCGAGCGTGTGCTGGCTGGCAGCAGAGTGCTGCACCAAGTTTAAAGCATTTTGCACGTAAATAACACGTTTCTCAAGAGTTCGCAGCAGATCGCAGAATATGTAAAAACTTGAAATCTACATTTCGGAGCGTGTGCTGACTGGCAGCAAAGTGCTGCACCTTGTATTGAGCATTTTGCACTCTAATAACACATTTCGCACGAGTTCTCAGCAGATTGCGGAATATGTAGAAACTTCAAATCTGCATGTCCGAGCTTGTTCGGGCTGGCAGCAGAGTACTGCACCTTGTTTAAAGCGTTTCGCACGTAAATAACACGTTTTCGCACGAGTTCGCCACGGATCGCGGAATATCTGGAAAGGTCAAATCTGCATGTCCGAGCGTGTGCTGGCTGCCAGCAGAGTGCTGCACCATGTTTAAAGCATTTCGCACGTAAATAACACGTTTCGCACGAGTTCGCAGCAGATCGCGGAATATGTAGGAACATCAAATCTGCGTGTCGGAGCGTGCCCTGGCTGGCAGCAAAGTGCTGCACCTTGTTTTAAGCATTTCGCACGTAAATAACACGTTTCGCACGAGTTCGCAGCAGATCGCAGAATATCTAAAAAGTTCAAATCTGCATGTCCGAGCGTGTGCTGGCTGGCAGCAGAGTGCTGCACCATGTTGGAAGCATTTCACACGGGAATAACACGTTTCGCACGAGTTCGCAGCAGATCGCGGAATACGTAGAAACATCACATCTGCGTGTCGGAGCGTGCCCTGGCTGGTAGCAGAGTGCTGCACCCTGTTTAAAGCATTTCGCACGTAAATAACACGTTTTACACGAGTTCGCAGCAGATCGCGGAATATCTAGAAAGTTCAAGTCTGCATGTCGGAGCGTGAGCTGACTTGCAGCAAAATGCTGCACCTTGTATTGAGCATTTCGCTGTCGAATAACACATTTCGCACGAGTTTGCAGCAGATCGCGGAATATCTAGAAAGTTGAAATCTGCATGTCCGAGCGTGTGCTGGCTGGCAGCAGAGTGCTGCACCATTTTTAAAGCATTTCGCACGCAAATAACACGTTTCGCACGAGTTCCTAGCAGATCGCGGAATATGTAGAAACATCACATCTGCGTGTCGGAGCGTGCCCTGGCTGGCAGCAGAGTGCTGCACCTTGTTTAAAGCATTTCGCACGTAAATAACACGTTTTGCACGAGTTCGCGGCAGATCGCGGAATATGTAGAAACTTCAAATCTGCATGTCCGAGCGTGTGCTGGCTGGCAGCAGAGTGCTGCACCAAGTTTAAAGCATTTTGCACGTAAATAACACGTTTCTCAAGAGTTCGCAGCAGATCGCAGAATATGTAAAAACTTGAAATCTACATTTCGGAGCGTGTGCTGACTGGCAGCAAAGTGCTGCACCTTGTATTGAGCATTTTGCACTCTAATAACACATTTCGCACGAGTTCTCAGCAGATTGCGGAATATGTAGAAACTTCAAATCTGCATGTCCGAGCTTGTTCGGGCTGGCAGCAGAGTACTGCACCTTGTTTAAAGCGTTTCGCACGTAAATAACACGTTTCGCACGAGTTCGCCACGGATCGCGGAATATCTGGAAAGGTCAAATCTGCATGTCCGAGCGTGTGCTGGCTGCCAGCAGAGTGCTGCACCATGTTTAAAGCATTTCGCACGTAAATAACACGTTTCGCACGAGTTCGCAGCAGATCGCAGAATATGTAGAAACATCAAATCTGCGTGTCGGAGCGTGCCCTGGCTGGCAGCAGAGTGCTGCACCCTGTTTAAAGCATTTCGCACGTAAATAACACGTTTCGCACGAGTTCGCAGCAGATCGCAGAATATCTAAAAAGTTCAAATCTGCATGTCGGAGCGTGTGCTGGCTGGCAGCAGAGTGCTGCACCTTGTTTAAAGCATTTCGCACGTAAATAACACGTTTCGCACGAGTTCGCAGCAGATCGCGGAATATGTAGAAACTTCAAATCTGCATGTCCGAGCGTGTGCTGGCTGGCAGCAGAGTGCTGCACCATGTTTAAAGCATTTCGCACGTAAATAACACGTTTCGCACGAGTTCGCAGCAGATCGCGGAATATGTAGAAACATCAAATCTGCATGTCGGAGCGTGCCCTGGCTGGCAGCAGAGTGCTGCACCTTGTTTAAAGCATTTCGCACGTAAATAACACGTTTCGCACGAGTTCCCAGCAGATCGCAGAATATCTAAAAAGTTCATATCTGCATGTCGGAGCGTGTGCTGGCTGGCAGCAGAGTGCTGCACCTTGTTTAAAGCATTTTGCACGTAAATAACACGTTTCGCACGAGTTCGCAGCAGATCGCGGAATATCTAGAAAGTTTAAGTCTGCATGTCGTAGCGTGGGCTTGCTGGCAGCAGAGTGCTGCACCTTGTTTAAAGCATTTCGCACGTAAATAACACGTTTCGCACGAGTTACCAGCAGATCGCGGAATATCTAAAAAGTTCATATCTGCATGTCCGAGCGTGTGCTGGCTGGCAGCAGAGTGCTGCACCTTGTTTAAAGCATTTCGCACGTAAATAACACGTTTCGCACGAGTTCGCGGCAGATCGCGGAATATGTAGAAACTTCAAATCTGCATGTCCGAGCGTGTGCTGGCTGGCAGCAGAGTGCTGCACCAAGTTTAAAGCATTTTGCACGTAAATAACACGTTTCTCAAGAGTTCGCAGCAGATCGCAGAATATGTAAAAACTTGAAATCTACATTTCGGAGCGTGTGCTGACTGGCAGCAAAGTGCTGCACCTTGTATTGAGCATTTTGCACTCTAATAACACATTTCGCACGAGTTCGCAGCAGATCGCGGAATATGTAGAAACTTCAAATCTGCATGTCCGAGCTTGTGCGGGCTGGCAGCAGAGTACTGCACCTTGTTTAAAGCATTTCGCACGTAAATAACACGTTTCGCACGAGTTCGCCACGGATCGCGGAATATCTGGAAAGTTCAAATCTGCATGTCCGAGCGTGTGCTGGCTGGCAGCAGAGTGCTGCACCATGTTTAAAGCATTTCGCACGTAAATAACACGTTTCGCACGAGTTCGCAGCAGATCGCGGAATATGTAGGAACATCAAATCTGCGTGTCGGAGCGTGCCCTGGCTGGCAGCAAAGTGCTGCACCTTGTTTCAAGCATTTCGCACGTAAATAACACGTTTCGCACGAGTTCGCAGCAGATCGCAGAATATCTAAAAAGTTCAAATCTGCATGTCGGAGCGTGTGCTGGCTGGCAGCAGAGTGCTGCACCATGTTTGAAGCATTTCGCACGGAAATAACACGTTTCGCACGAGTTCGCAGCAGATCGCGGAATACGTAGAAACATCACATCTGCGTGTCGGAGCGTGCCCTGGCTGGTAGCAGAGTGCTGCACCCTGTTTAAAGCATTTCGCACGTAAATAACACGTTTCGCACGAGTTCGCAGCAGATCGCGGAATATCTAGAAAGTTCAAATCTGCATGTCGGAGCGTGAGCTGACTGGCAGCAGAGTGCTGCACGTTGTTTTGAGCATATCGCACGTAAATAACACGTTTCGCACGAGTTCGCAGCGGATCGCGGAATATCTGGATAGTTCAAATCTGCACGTCCGAGTGTGTGCTGGCTGCCAGCAGCAGAGTGCTGCACCATGTTTAAAGCATTTCGCACGTAAATAACACGTTTCGCACGAGTTCGCAGCAGATCGCGGAATATGTAGAAACATCAAATCTGCATGTCGGAGCGTGCCCTGGCTGGCAGCAGAGTGCTGCACCTTGTTTAAAGCATTTCGCACGTAAATAACACGTTTCGCACGAGTTCGCAGCAGATCGCGGAATATCTAGAAAGTTCAAATCTGCATGTCGAGCGTGTGTGCTGGCTGGCAGCAGAGTGCTGCACCATGTTTAAAGCATTTCGCACGTAAATAACACGTTTCGCACGAGTTCGCAGCAGATCGCGGAATATCTAGAAAGATCAAATCTGCATGTCGGAGCGTGTGCTGGCTGGCAGCAGAGTGCTGCACCTTGTTTAAAGCATTTCGCACGTAAATAACACGTTTCGCACGAGTTCGCAGCAGATCGCGGAATATCTAGAAAGTTCAAATCTGCATGTCGGAGCGTGTGCTGGCTGGCAGCAGAGTGCTGCACCTTGTTTAAAGCATTTCGCACGTAAATAACACGTTTCGCACGAGTTCGCAGCAGATCGCGGAATATCTAGAAAGTTCAAATCTGCATGTCGGAGCGTGTGCTGCTGGCAGCAGAGTGCTGCACCTTGTTTAAAGCATTTCGCACGTAAATAACACGTTTCGCACGAGTTCGCAGCAGATCGCGGAATATCTAAAAAGTTCAAATCTGCATGTCCGAGCGTGTGCTGGCTGGCAGCAGAGTGCTGCACCTTGTTTAAAGCATTTCGCACGTAAATAACACGTTTCGCACGAGTTCGCGGCAGATCGCGGAATATGTAGAAACTTCAAATCTGCATGTCCGAGCGTGTGCTGGCTGGCAGCAGAGTGCTGCACCAAGTTTAAAGCATTTTGCACGTAAATAACACGTTTCGCACGAGTTCGCAGCAGATCGCGGAATATGTAAAAACTTGAAATCTACATTTCGGAGCGTGTGCTGACTGGCAGCAAAGTGCTGCACCTTGTATTGAGCATTTTGCACTCTAATAACACATTTCGCACGAGTTCGCAGCAGATCGCGGAATATGTAGAAACTTCAAATCTGCATGTCCGAGCGTGCGCTGACTGGCAGCAGAGTTCTGCACCGTGTTTAAAGCATTTCGCACGTAAATAACACGTTTCGCACGAGTTCGCCACGGATCGCGGAATATCTAAAAAGTTCAAATCTGCATGTCCGAGCGTGTGCTGGCTGCCAGCAGAGTGCTGCACCATGTTTAAAGCATTTCGCACGTAAATAACACGTTTCGCACGAGTTCGCAGCAGATCGCGGAATATGTAGGAACATCAAATCTGCGTGTCGGAGCGTGCCCTGGCTGGCAGCAAAGTGCTGCACCTTGTTTCAAGCATTTCGCACGTAAATAACACGTTTCGCACGAGTTCGCAGCAGATCGCAGAATATCTAAAAAGTTCAAATCTGCATGTCGGAGCGTGTGCTGGCTGGCAGCAGAGTGCTGCACCTTGTTTAAAGCATTTCGCACGTAAATAACACGTTTTGCACGAGTTCGCGGCAGATCGCGGAATATGTAGAAACTTCAAATCTGCATGTCCGAGCGTGTGCTGGCTGGCAGCAGAGTGCTGCACCATGTTTGAAGCATTTCGCACGGAAATAACACGTTTCGCACGAGTTCGCAGCAGATCGCGGAATACGTAGAAACATCACATCTGCGTGTCGGAGCGTGCCCTGGCTGGCAGCAGAGTGCTGCACCCTGTTTAAAGCATTTCGCACGTAAATAACACGTTTCGCACGAGTTCGCAGCAGATCGCGGAATATCTAGAAAGTTTAAGTCTGCATGTCGTAGCGTGGGCTTGCTGGCAGCAGAGTGCTGCACCTTGTTTAAAGCATTTCGCACGTAAATAACACGTTTCGCACGAGTTCGCAGCAGATCGCGGAATATCTAAAAAGTTCAAGTCTGCATGTCGGAGCGTTTGCTTGCTGCAGCAGAGTGCTGCACCTTGTTTAAAGCATTTTGCACGTAAATAACACGTTTCGCACGAGTTCGCAGCAGATCGCGGAATATCTAGAAAGTTTAAGTCTGCATGTCGTAGCGTGGGCTTGCTGGCAGCAGAGTGCTGCACCTTGTTTAAAGCATTTCGCACGTAAATAACACGTTTCGCACGAGTTACCAGCAGATCGCGGAATATCTAAAAAGTTCATATCTGCATGTCCGAGCGTGTGCTGGCTGGCAGCAGAGTGCTGCACCTTGTTTAAAGCATTTCGCACGTAAATAACACGTTTCGCACGAGTTCGCGGCAGATCGCGGAATATGTAGAAACTTCAAATCTGCATGTCCGAGCGTGTGCTGGCTGGCAGCAGAGTGCTGCACCAAGTTTAAAGCATTTTGCACGTAAATAACACGTTTCTCAAGAGTTCGCAGCAGATCGCAGAATATGTAAAAACTTGAAATCTACATTTCGGAGCGTGTGCTGACTGGCAGCAAAGTGCTGCACCTTGTATTGAGCATTTTGCACTCTAATAACACATTTCGCACGAGTTCTCAGCAGATCGCGGAATATGTAGAAACTTCAAATCTGCATGTCCGAGCTTGTTCGGGCTGGCAGCAGAGTACTGCACCTTGTTTAAAGCGTTTCGCACGTAAATAACACGTTTCGCACGAGTTCGCCACGGATCGCGGAATATCTGGAAAGGTCAAATCTGCATGTCCGAGCGTGTGCTGGCTGCCAGCAGAGTGCTGCACCATGTTTTAAAGCATTTCGCACGTAAATAACACGTTTCGCACGAGTTCGCAGCAGATCGCGGAATATGTAGGAACATCAAATCTGCGTGTCGGAGCGTGCCCTGGCTGGCAGCAAAGTGCTGCACCTTGTTTAAAGCATTTCGCACGTAAATAACACGTTTCGCACGAGTTCGCAGCAGATCGCAGAATATCTAAAAAGTTCAAATCTGCATGTCCGAGCGTGTGCTGGCTGGCAGCAGAGTGCTGCACCATGTTTGAAGCATTTCGCACGGAAATAACACGTTTCGCACGAGTTCGCAGCAGATCGCGGAATACGTAGAAACATCACATCTGCGTGTCGGAGCGTGCCCTGGCTGGTAGCAGAGTGCTGCACCCTGTTTAAAGCATTTCGCACGTAAATAACACGTTTCGCACGAGTTCGCAGCAGATCGCGGAATATCTAGAAAGTTTAAGTCTGCATGTCGGAGCGTGGGCTTGCTGGCAGCAGAGTGCTGCACCTTGTTTAAAGCATTTCGCACGTAAATAACACGTTTCGCACGAGTTCCCAGCAGATCGCGGAATATCTAAAAAGTTCAAGTCTGCATGTCGGAGCGTGAGCTTGCTGCAGCAGAGTACTGCACCTTGTTTAAAGCATTTTGCACGTAAATAACACGTTTCGCACGAGTTCGCAGCAGATCGCGGAATATCTAGAAAGTTTAAGTCTGCATGTCGTAGCGTGGGCTTGCTGGCAGCAGAGTGCTGCACCTTGTTTAAAGCATTTCGCACGTAAATAACACGTTTCGCACGAGTTCGCAGCAGATCGCGGAATATCTAAAAAGTTCATATCTGCATGTCCGAGCGTGTGCTGGCTGGCAGCAGAGTGCTGCACCTTGTTTAAAGCATTTCGCACGTAAATAACACGTTTCGCACGAGTTCGCGGCAGATCGCGGAATATGTAGAAACTTCAAATCTGCATGTCCGAGCGTGTGCTGGCTGGCAGCAGAGTGCTGCACCAAGTTTAAAGCATTTTGCACGTAAATAACACGTTTCGCACGAGTTCGCAGCAGATCGCAGAATATGTAAAAACTTGAAATCTACATTTCGGAGCGTGTGCTGACTGGCAGCAAAGTGCTGCACCTTGTATTGAGCATTTTGCACTCTAATAACACATTTCGCACGAGTTCGCAGCAGATCGCGGAATATGTAGAAACTTCAAATCTGCATGTCCGAGCTTGTTCGGGCTGGCAGCAGAGTACTGCACCTTGTTTAAAGCGTTTCGCACGG
>WPIO01000493.1:0-37125 GCA_009760855.2 Cristatella mucedo | reverse complement strand
TGCTGCACCTTGTTTAAAGCATTTCGCACGTAAATAACACGTTTCGCACGAGTTCGCAGCAGATCGCGGAATATGTGGAAACTTCAAATCTACATGTCGGAGCGTGCCCTGGCTGGCAGCAAAGTGCAGCTCCTTGTATTGAGCATTTCTCACTCGAATAACACATTTCGCACGAGTTCGCAGCAGATCGCGAAATATGTAGGAACATCAAATCTGCGTGTCGGGGCGTGCCCTGGCTGGCAGCAGAGTGCTGCACCTTGTTTAAAGCATTTCGCACGTAAATAACACGTTTCGCACAAGTTCGCAGCAGATCGCGGAATATGTCGAAACTTCAAATCTACATTTCGGAGCATGCTCTGACTGGCAGCAAAGTGCTGCACCTTGTATTGAGCATTTCGAACTAGAATAACACATTTCGCACGAGTTCGCAGCAGATCGCGGAATATGTAGAAACTTCAAATCTGCATGTCGGAGCGTGCCCTGGCTGGCAGCAGAGTGCTGCACCTTGTTTAAAGCATTTCGCACGTAAATAACACGTTTCGCACAAGTTCGCAGCAGATCGCGGAATATGTCGAAACTTCAAATCTACATTTCCAAGCGTAAGCTGACTGGCAGCAAAGTGCTGCACCTTGTATTGAGCATTTCGAACTAGAATAACACATTTCGCACGAGTTCGCAGCAGATCGCGGAATATCTAGAAAACTTCAAATCTGCATGTCAGAGCGTGCCCTGGCTGGCAGCAGAGTGCTGCACCTTGTTTAAAGCATTTCGCACGTAAATAACACGTTTCGCACAAGTTCGCAGCAGATCGCGGAATATGTCGAAACTTCAAATCTACATGTCGGAGCGTGCCCTGACTGGCAGCAGAGTGCTGCACCATGTTTAAAGCATTTCGCACGTAAATAACACGTTTCGCACGAGTTCGCAGCAGATCGCCGAATATGTAGAAACTTCAAATCTGCATGTCGGAGCGTGCCCTGGCTGGCAGCAGAGTGCTGCACCTTGTTTAAAGCATTTCGCACGGAAATAACACGTTTCGCACGAGTTCGCAGCAGATCGCGGAATATGTAGAAACTTCAAATCTGCATGTCGGAGCGTGCCCTGGCTGGCAGCAGAGTGCTGCACCTTGTTTAAAGCATTTCGCACGTAAATAACACGTTTCGCACAAGTTCGCAGCAGATCGCGGAATATGTAGAAACTTCAAATCTGCATGTCGGAGCGTAAGCTGACTGGCAGCAGAGTGCTGCTGCCCTTGTTTTGAGCATTTCGCACGTAAATAACACATTTCGCACGAGTTCGCAGCAGATCGCGGAATATCTAGAAACTTCAAATCTGCATGTCGGAGCGTGCCCTGGCTGGCAGCAGAGTGCTGCACCTTGTTTAAAGCATTTCGCACGTAAATAACACGTTTCGCACCAGTTCCCAGCGGATCGCGGAATATGTCGAAACTTCAAATCTACATTTCCAAGCGTAAGCTGACTGGCAGCAAAGTGCTGCACCTTGTATTAAGCATTTCGAACTAGAATAACACATTCCGCATGAGTTCGCAGCAGATCGCGGAATATCTAGAAACTTCAAATCTGCATGTCAGAGCGTGCCCTGGTTAGCAGCAGAGTGCTGCACCTTGTTTAAAGCATTTCGCACGTAAATAACACGTTTCGCACGAGTTCGCGGCAGATCGCGAAATATGTAGAAACTTTAAATCTACATTTCCAAGCGTGTGCTGGCTGGCTGCAGTGTGCTGCACCATGTTTAGGGCATTTAGCACGTAAATAACACGTTTCGCACAAGTTCGCAGCAGATCGCGGAATATGTCGAAACTTCAAATCTACATTTCGGAGCGTGTTCTGACTGGCAGCAAAGTGCCGCTCCTTGTATTGAGCATTTCTCACTCGAATAACACATTTCGCACGAGTTCGCAGCAGATTGCGGAATATGTAGGAACATCAAATCTGCGTGTCGCAGCGTTCCTTGGCTCGCAGCAGAGTGCTGCACCTTGTTTAAAGCATTTCCTACGTAAATAACACGTTTCGCACAAGTTCGCAGCAGATCGCGGAATATGTCGAAACTTCAAATCTACATTTCGGAGCGTGCTCTGACTGGCAGCAAAGTGCAGCTCCTTGTATTGAGCATTTCTCACTCGAATAACACATTTCGCACGAGTTCGCAGCAGATCGCGGAATATGTAGGAACATCAAATCTGCGTGTCGGGGCGTGCCCTGGCTGGCAGCAGAGTGCTGCACCTTGTTTAAAGCATTTCGCACGTTAATAACACGTTTCGCTCAAGTTCGCAGCAGATCGCGGAATATGTCGAAACTTCAAATCTACATTTCCAAGCGTAAGCTGACTGGCAGCAAAGTGCTGCACCTTGTATTGAGCATTTCGATTTAGAATAACACATTTCGCACGAGTTCGCAACAGATCGCAAAATATCTAGAAACTTCAAATTTTCATGTCAGAGCGTGCCCTGGCTGGCAGCAGAGTGCTGCACCTTGTTTAAAGCATTTCGCACGAAAATAACACGTTTCGCACAAGTTCGAAGCAGATCGCGGAATATGTCGAAACTTCAAATCTGCATGTCGGAGCGTGTGCTTGCTCGCAGCTGAGTGCTGCAACTTGTTTAAAGCATTTCGCACGTAAATAATACGTTTCGCACGAGTTTGCAGCAGATCGGAACATGTAGAAACAGCAGATCGCGGCAGAAGAGTATGTAGAAACGTAAATCAAATCTGCAGTGTCGCAAATCTGCGTGTCGGAGCGTGCGCTTGCTCGCAGCAGAGTGCTGCAACTTCTTTAAAGCATTTCGCACGTAAATAACACGTTTCGCACGAGTTCGCAGCAGATCGCGGAATATGTCGAAACTTCAAATCTACATTTCGGAGCGTGCTCTGACTGGCAGCAAAGTGCAGCTCCTTGTATTGAGCGTTTCGAACCTGAATAACACATTTCGCATGAGTTCGCAGCAGATTGCGGAATATTTCGAAACTTCAAATCTACATTTCCAAGCGCAAGCTGACTAGAAGCAAAGTGCTGCACCTTGTATTAAGCATTTCGAACTAGAATAACACATTTCGCATGAGTTCGCAGCAGATCGCGGAATATCTAGAAACTTCAAATCTGCATGTCAGAGCGTGCCCTGGCTAGCAGCAGAGTGCTGCACCTTGTTTAAAGCATTTCGCACGTAAATAACACGTTTCGCACGAGTTCGCGGCAGATCGCGAAATATGTAGAAACTTTAAATCTACATTTCCAAGCGTGTGCTGGCTGGCTGCAGTGTGCTGCACCATGTTTAGGGCATTTAGCACGTAAATAACACGTTTCGCACAAGTTCGCAGCAGATCGCGGAATATGTCGAAACTTCAAATCTACATTTCCAAGCGTAAGCTGACTGGCAGCAAAGTGCTGCACCTTGTATTAAGCATTTCGAACTAGAATAACACATTTCGCACGAGTTCGCAGCAGATCGCGGAATATGTAGAAACTTCAAATCTGCATGTCAGAGCGTGCCCTGGCTGGCAGCAGAGTGCTGCACCTTGTTTAAAGCATTTCGCACGTAAATAACACGTTTCGCACGAGTTCGCGGCAGATCGCGGAATATGTAGAAACTTTAAATCTGCATGTAGAAGCGTGCGCTGACTGGCAGCAGAGTGCTGCACCATGTTTAAAGCATTTCGCACGTAAATAACACGTTTCGCACAAGTTCGCAGCAGATCGCGGAATATGTAGAAACTTCGAATCTACATATCGGAGCGTGCGCTGGCTGGCAGCAGAGTGCTGCACCATGTTTAAAGCATTTCTCACGTAAATAACACATTTCGCACGAGTTCGCAGCAGATCGCGGAATATGTAGAAACTTCAAATCTGCATGTCGGAGCGTGCCCTGGCTGGCAGCAGAGTGCTGCACCTTGTTTAAAGCATTTCGCACGTAAATAACACGTTTCGCACAAGTTCGCAGCAGATCGCGGAATATGTCGAAACTTCAAATCTACATTTCGGAGCGTGCTCTGACTGGCAGCAAAGTGCTGCACCTTGTATTGAGCATTTCGAACTCGAATAACACACGTTTCGCACGAGTTCGCAGCAGATCGCGGAATATCTAGAAAGATCTTCAAATCTGCGTGTCGGAGCGTGCCCTGGCTGGCAGCAGAGTGCTGCACCTTGTTTAAAGCATTTCGCACGTAAATAACACGTTTCGCACAAGTTCGCAGCAGATCGCGGAATATGTCGAAACTTCAAATCTACATTTCCAAGCGTAAGCTGACTGGCAGCAAAGTGCTGCACCTTGTATTGAGCATTTCGATTTAGAATAACACATTTCGCACGAGTTCGCAACAGATCGCAAAATATCTAGAAACTTCAAATTTTCATGTCAGAGCGTGCCCTGGCTGGCAGCAGAGTGCTGCACCTTGTTTAAAGCATTTCGCACGAAAATAACACGTTTCGCACAAGTTCGCAGCAGATCGCGGAATATGTCGAAACTTCAAATCTGCATGTCAGAGCGTGCCCTGGCTGGCAGCAGAGTGCTGCACCATGTTTAAAGCATTTCGCACGTAAATAACACGTTTCGCACGAGTTGGCAGCAGATCGCGGAACATGTAGAAACTTTAAATCTGCATGTCGGAGCGTGCCCTGGCAGGCAGAAGAGTGCTGCACCTTGTTTGAAGCATTTCGCACGTAAATAAAACGTTTCGCATCAGTTCACAGCAGATCGGGGAATATGTAGAAACATCAAATCTGCGTGTCGCAGCGTTCCTTGGCTCGCAGCAGAGTGCTGCAACTTCTTTAAAGCATTTCCCACGTAAATAACACGTTTCGCACAAGTTCGCAGCAGATCGCGGAATATGTCGAAACTTCAAATCTACATTTCGGAGCGTGCTCTGACTGGCAGCAAAGTGCAGCTCCTTGTATTGAGCATTTCGAACTAGAATAACACATTTCGCATGAGTTCGCAGCAGATCGCGGAATATTTCGAAACTTCAAATCTACATTTCCAAGCGCAAGCTGACTAGAAGCAAAGTGCTGCACCTTGTATTAAGCATTTCGAACTAGAATAACACATTTCGCATGAGTTCGCAGCAGATCGCGGAATATCTAGAAACTTCAAATCTGCATGTCAGAGCGTGCCCTGGCTAGCAGCAGAGTGCTGCACCTTGTTTAAAGCATTTCGCACGTAAATAACACGTTTCGCACGAGTTCGCGGCAGATCGCGAAATATGTAGAAACTTTAAATCTACATTTCCAAGCGTGTGCTGGCTGGCTGCAGTGTGCTGCACCATGTTTAGGGCATTTAGCACGTAAATAACACGTTTCGCACAAGTTCGCAGCAGATCGCGGAATATGTCGAAACTTCAAATCTACATTTCCAAGCGTAAGCTGACTGGCAGCAAAGTGCTGCACCTTGTATTAAGCATTTCGAACTAGAATAACACATTCCGCATGAGTTCGCAGCAGATCGCGGAATATCTAGAAACTTCAAATCTGCATGTCAGAGCGTGCCCTGGCTAGCAGCAGAGTGCTGCACCTTGTTTAAAGCATTTCGCACGTAAATAACACGTTTCGCACGAGTTCGCGGCAGATCGCGAAATATGTAGAAACTTTAAATCTACATTTCCAAGCGTGTGCTGGCTGGCTGCAGTGTGCTGCACCATGTTTAGGGCATTTAGCACGTAAATAACACGTTTCGCACAAGTTCGCAGCAGATCGCGGAATATGTCGAAACTTCAAATCTACATTTCGGAGCGTGTTCTGACTGGCAGCAAAGTGCCGCTCCTTGTATTGAGCATTTCTCACTCGAATAACACATTTCGCACGAGTTCGCAGCAGATTGCGGAATATGTAGGAACATCAAATCTGCGTGTCGCAGCGTTCCTTGGCTCGCAGCAGAGTGCTGCACCTTGTTTAAAGCATTTCCTACGTAAATAACACGTTTCGCACAAGTTCGCAGCAGATCGCGGAATATGTCGAAACTTCAAATCTACATTTCGGAGCGTGCTCTGACTGGCAGCAAAGTGCAGCTCCTTGTATTGAGCATTTCTCACTCGAATAACACATTTCGCACGAGTTCGCAGCAGATCGCGGAATATGTAGGAACATCAAATCTGCGTGTCGGGGCGTGCCCTGGCTGGCAGCAGAGTGCTGCACCTTGTTTAAAGCATTTCGCACGTTAATAACACGTTTCGCTCAAGTTCGCAGCAGATCGCGGAATATGTCGAAACTTCAAATCTACATTTCCAAGCGTAAGCTGACTGGCAGCAAAGTGCTGCACCTTGTATTGAGCATTTCGATTTAGAATAACACATTTCGCACGAGTTCGCAACAGATCGCAAAATATCTAGAAACTTCAAATTTTCATGTCAGAGCGTGCCCTGGCTGGCAGCAGAGTGCTGCACCTTGTTTAAAGCATTTCGCACGAAAATAACACGTTTCGCAAAAGTTCGCAGCAGATCGCGGAATATGTCGAAACTTCAAATCTGCATGTCAGAGCGTGCCCTGGCTGGCAGCAGAGTGCTGCACCTTGTTTAAAGCATTTCGCACGTAAATAACACGTTTCGCACCAGTTAGCAGCAGATCGCGGAATATGTAGAAACTTCAAATCTGCATGTCGGAGCGTGTGCTTGCTGGCAGCAGCAGAGTGCTGCACCTTGTTTAAAGCATTTCGCACGTAAATAACACGTTTCGCATGAGTTCGCAGCAGATCGCGGAATATGTCGAAACTTCAAATCTACATTTCCAAGCGCAAGCTGACTGGCAGCAAAGTGCTGCACCTTGTATTAAGCATTTCGAACTAGAATAACACATTTCGCATGAGTTCGCAGCAGATCGCGGAATATCTAGAAACTTCAAATCTGCATGTCAGAGCGTGCCCTGGCTAGCAGCAGAGTGCTGCACCTTGTTTAAAGCATTTCGCACGTAAATAACACGTTTCGCACGAGTTCGCGGCAGATCGCGAAATATGTAGAAACTTTAAATCTACATTTCCAAGCGTGTGCTGGCTGGCTGCAGTGTGCTGCACCATGTTTAGGGCATTTAGCACGTAAATAACACGTTTCGCACAAGTTCGCAGCAGATCGCGGAATATGTCGAAACTTCAAATCTACATTTCGGAGCGTGTTCTGACTGGCAGCAAAGTGCCGCACCTTGTATTGAGCATTTCTCACTCGAATAACACATTTCGCACGAGTTCGCAGCAGATCGCGGAATATGTAGGAACATCAAATCTGCGTGTCGGGGCGTGCCCTGCCTGGCAGCAGAGTGCTGCACCTTGTTTAAAGCATTTCGCACGTAAATAACACGTTTCGCACGAGTTCGCGGCAGATCGCGAAATATGTAGAAACTTTAAATCTGCATGTCCAAGCGCATGCTGGCAGGCAGCAGTGTGCTGCACCATGTTTAGGGCATTTAAAGCATTTCCCACGTAAATAACACGTTTCACACGAGTTCGCGGCTGATCGCGAAATATGTAGAAAGTTTAAATATTTATGTCCAAGCTTGTGCTGGCTGGCAGCAGAGTGCTGCACCATGTTTAAAGCATTTCGCACGTAAATAACACGTTTCGCACGAGTTCGCGGCAGATCGCGAAATATGTAGAAACATTGAATCTGCATGTCGGAGCGTGCCCTGGCAGGCAGCAGAGTGCTGCACCTTGTTTGAAGTATTTCGCACGTAAATAACACGTTTCGCACCAGTTAGCAGCAGATCGCGGAATATCTAGAAAGTTCAAATCTGCATGTCGGAGCGTGTGCTGGCTGGCAGCAGAGTGCTGCACCTTGTTTAAAGCATTTCTCACGTAAATAACACGTTTCGCACCAGTTTGCAGCAGATCGCGGAATATGTAGAAACTTAAAATCTGCATGTCGGAGCGTGGGCTTGCTGGCCGCAGAGTGCTGCACCTTGTGTAAAGCATTTCGCACGTAAATAACACGTTTCGCACAAGTTCGCAGCAGATCGCGGAATATGTAGAAACTTCAAATCTACATTTCCAAGCGTAAGCTGACTGGCAGCAAAGTGCTGCACCTTGTATTGAGCATTTCGAACTAGAATAACACATTTCGCACGAGTTCGCAGCAGATCGCGGAATGTCTAGAAACTTCAAATCTGCATGTCGGAGCGTGCGCTGACTGGCAGCAGAGTGCTGCACTATGTTTAAAGCATTTCGCACGTGAATAACACGTTTCGCACGAGTTCGCACCAGATCGCGGAATATGTAGACACCTCAAATCTTCATGTCGGAGCGTGCGCTGACTGGCAGCAGAGTGCTGCACCATGTTTAAAGCATTTCGCACGTAAATAACACGTTTCGCACGAGTTCGCAGCAGATCGCGGAATATGTAGAAACTTCAAATCTGCATGTCGGAGCGTGCCCTGGCTGGCAGAAGAGTGCTGCACCTTGTTTAAAGCATTTCGCACGTAAATAACACGTTTCGCACGAGTTCGCAGCAGATCGCGGAATATGTGGAAACTTCAAATCTTCATGTCGGAGCGTGCCCTGGCTGGCAGCAGAGTGCTGCACCTTGTTTTAAGCATTTTCGCACGTAAATAACACGTTTCGCACGAGTTCGCAGCAGATCGCGGAATATGTAGAAACTTCAAATCTACATGTCGGAGCGTGCCCTGGCTGGCAGCAGAGTGCTGCACCTTGTTTAAAGCATTTCGCACGTAAATAACACGTTTCGCACGAGTTCGCAGCAGATCGCGGAATATGTAGAAACTTCAAATCTACATTTCGGAGCGTGCCCTGGCTGGCAGCAGAGTGCTGCACCTTGTTTTGAGCATTTCGCACTAGAATAACACATTTCGCACGAGTTCGCAGCAGATCGCGGAATATGTAGAAACTTCAAATCTGCATGTCGGAGCGTGCCCTGGCTGGCAGCAGAGTGCTGCACCTTGTTTAAAGCATTTCGCACGTAAATAACACGTTTCGCACGAGTTCGCAGCAGATCGCGGAATATGTAGAAACTTTAAATCTGCATGTCGGAGCGTGCAGCACGAGTTCGCAGCAGATCGCGGAATATGTAGAAACTTCAAATCTGCGTGTCGTCGGAGCGTGCCCTGGCTGGCAGCAGAGTGCTGCACCTTGTTTAAAGCATTTCGCACGTAAATAACACGTTTCGCACAAGTTCGCAGCAGATCGCGGAATATGTAGAAACTTCAAATCTGCATATCGGAGCCTGCACTGGCTGGCAGCAGAGTGCTGCACCTTGTTTTGAGCATTTCGCACATAAATAACACGTTTCGCACGATTTCGCAGCAGATCGCGGAATATGTAGAAACTTCAAATCTGCATGTCGGAGCGTGCCCTGGCTGGCAGCAGAGTGCTGCACCTTGTTTTAAAGCATTTCGCACGTAAATAACACGTTTCGCACGAGTTCGAAGCAGATCGCGGAATATGTCGAAACTTCAAATCTGCATGTCGGAGCGTGGCAGCAAGTGCTGACTGGCAGCAGAGTGCTGCACCTTGTTTCAAGCATTTCGAAAGTAAATAACACATTTCGCACGAGTTCGCAGCAGATCGCGGAATATCTAGAAACTTCAAATCTGCATGTCAGAGCGTGCCCTGGCTGGCAGCAGAGTGCTGCACCTTGTTTAAAGCATTTCGCACGTAAATAACACGTTTCGCACAAGTTCGCAGCAGATCGCGGAATATGTCGAAACTTCAAATCTACATTTCCAAGCGTGCCCTGGCTGGCAGCAGAGTGCTGCACCTTGTTTAAAGCATTTCGAACGTAAATAACACGTTTCGCACGAGTTCGCAGCAGATCGCGGAATATGTAGAAACATCAAATCTGCGTGTCGGGGCGTGCCCTGGCTGGCAGCAGAGTGCTGCACCTTGTTTAAAGCATTTCGCACGTAAATAACACGTTTCGCTCAAGTTCGCAGCAGATCACGGAATATGTCGAAACTGCAAATCTACATTTCGGAGCGTAAGCTGACTGGCAGCAAAGTGCTGCACCTTGTTTTGAGTATTTCGAACTAGAATAACACATTTCACGCGAGTTCGCAGCAGATCGCGGTATATCTAGAAACTTCAAATCTGCATGTCAGAGCGTGACCTGGCTGGCAGCAGAGTGCTGCACCATGTTTAAAGCATTTCGCACGTAAATAACACGTTTCGCACGAGTTCGCAGCAGATCGCGAAACATGTAGAAACTTTAAATCTGCATGTCGGAGCGTGCCCTGGCTGGCAGCAGAGTGCTGCACCTTGTTTGAAGCATTTCGCACGTAAATAACACGTTTCGCTTCAGTTCGCAGCAGATCGCAGAATATGTAGAAACATCAAATCTGCGTGTGGCAGCGTGCCCTGGCTCGCAGCAGAGTGCTGCACCTTGTTTAAAGCATTTCGCACGTAAATAACACGTTTCGCACAAGTTCGCAGCAGATCGCGGAATATGTCGAAACTTCAAATCTACATTTCGGAGCGTGCACTGACTGGCAGCAAAGTGCCGCTCCTTGTATTGAGCATTTCGCACTCGAATAACACATTTCGCCCGAGTTCGCACCAGATCGCGGAATATGTAGGAACATCAAATCTGCTTGTCGGGGCGTGCCCTGCCTGGCAGCAGAGTGCTGCACCTTGTTTAAAGCATTTCGCACGTAAATAACACGTTTCGCACGAGTTCGCGGCAGATCGCCAAATATGTAGAAACTTTAAATCTGCATGTCCAAGCACGTGCTGGCTGGCAGCAGTGTGCTGCACCATGTTTAGGGCATTTAGCACGTAAATAACACGTTTCGCACAAGTTCGCAGCAGATCACGGAATATGTCGAAACTTCAAATCTACATTTCGGAGCGTGCACTGACTGGCAGCAAAGTGCTACTCCTTGTATTGAGCATTTCGCACTCGAATAACACATTTCGCACGAGTTCGCAGCAGATCGCGGAATATGTAGGAACATCAAATCTGCATGTCGGGGCGTGCCCTGCCTGGCAGCTGAGTGCTGCACCTTGTTTGAAGCATTTCGCACGTAAATAACACGTTTCGCTTCAGTTCGCAGCAGATCGCAGAATATGTAGAAACATCAAATCTGCGTGTGGCAGCGTGCCCTGGCTCGCAGCAGAGTGCTGCACCTTGTTTAAAGCATTTCGCACGTAAATAACACGTTACGCACAAGTTCGCAGCAGATCACGGAATATGTCGAAACTGCAAATCTACATTTCGGAAAATGCTCTGACTGGCAGCAAAGTGCCGCTCCTTGTATTGAGCATTTCGCACTCGAATAACACATTTCGCGCGTGTTCGCAGCAAATCGCAGAATATGTAGGAACATCAAATCTGCGTGTCGGGGCGTGCCCTGGCTGGCAGCAGAGTGCTGCACCTTGTTTAAAGCATTTCGCACGTAAAGAACACGTTTCGCACCAGATCCCAGCGGATCGCGGAATATCTAGAAAGTTCAAATCTGCATGTCGGAGCATGTGCTGGCTGGCAGCAGAGTGCTGCACCTTGTTTAAAGCATTTCGCACGTAAATAACACGTTTTGCACCAGTTTGCAGCAGATCGCGGAATATGTAGAAACTTCATATCTGCATGTCGGAGCGTGGGCTTGCTGGCAGCAGAGTGCTGCACCTTGTTTAACGCATTTCGCACGTAAATAACACGTGTCGCACGAGTTCGCAGCAGATCGCGGAATATGTGGAAACTTTAAATCTGCGTGTGGCAGCGTGCCCTGGCTCACAGAAGAGTGCTGCACATTGTTTAAAGCATTTCGCACGTAAATAACACGTTACGCACAAGTTTGCAGCAGATCACGGAATATGTCGAAACTTCAAATCTACATTTCGGAGCGTGCTCTGACTGGCAGCAAAGTGCAGCTCCTTGTATTGAGCATTTCTCACTCGAATAACACATTTCGCACGAGTTCGCAGCAGATCGCTGAATATGTAGAAACATCAAATATGCGTGTCGGGGCGTGCCCTGGCTGGCAGCAGAGTGCTGCACCCTGTTTAAAGCATTTCGCACGTAAATAACACGTTTCGCGCAAGTTCGCAGCAGATCGCGGAATATGTCGAAACTTCAAATCTACATTTCCAAGCGTAAGCTGACTGGCAGCAAAGTGCTGCACCTTGTATTGAGCATTTCGAACTAGAATAACACATTTCGCATGAGTTTGCAGCAGATCGCGGAATATCTAGAAACTTCAAATCTGCATGTCAGAGCGTGCCCTGGCTAGCAGCAGAGTGCTGCACCTTGTTTAAAGCATTTCGTACGTAAATAACACGTTTCGCATAAGTTCGCAGCAGATCGCGGAATATGTCGAAACTTCAAATCTACATTTCCAAGCGTAAGCTGACTGGCAGCAAAGTGCTGCACCTTGTATTGAGCATTTCGAACTAGAATAACACATTTCGCATGAGTTTGCAGCAGATCGCGGAATATCTAGAAACTTCAAATCTGCATGTCAGAGCGTGCCCTGGCTGGCAGCAGAGTGCTGTCCAATGTTTAAAGCATTTCGCACGTAAATAACACGTTTCGCATCAGTTCGCAGCAGATCGCGGAATATGTAGAAACATCAAATCTGCGTGTCGCAGCGTGCCTTGGCTCGCAGCAGAGTGCTGCACCTTGTTTAAAGCATTTCGCACGTAAATAACACGTTTCGCACAAGTTCTCAGCAGATCGCGGAATATGTCGAAACTTCAAATCCACTTTTTAGAGCCTGCTCTGACTGGCAGCAAAGTGCTGCACCTTGTATTGAGCATTTCGCACTCGAATAACACATTTCGCACGAGTTCACAGCAGATCGCGGAATATGTAGGAACATCAAATCTGCATGACGGGGCGTGCCCTGCCTGGCAGCAGAGTGCTGCACCTTGTTTAAAGCATTTCGCACGTAAATAACACGTTTCGCACGAGTTCGCGGCAGATCGCGAAATATGTAGAAACTTTAAATATTTATGTCCAAGCGTGTGCTGGCTGGCAGCAGTGTGCTGCACCATGTTTAGGGCATTTAGCGCGTAAATAACACGTTTCGCACAAGTTTGCAGCAGATCGCAGAATATGTCGAAACTTCAAATCTACATTTCCAAGCGTAAGCTGACTGGCAACAAAGTGCTGCACCTTGTATTGAGCATTTCGAACTAGAATAACACATTTCACGCGAGTTCGCAGCAGATCGCGGATTATCTAGAAACTTCGAATCTGCATGTCAGAGCGTGCCCTGGCTGGCAGCAGAGTGCTGCACCATGTTTAAAGCATTTCGCACGTAAATAACACGTTTCGCACGGGTTCGCTGCAGATCGCTGAATATGTAGAAACATCAAATCTGCGTGCCGGGGCGTGCCCTGGCTGGCAGCAGAGTGCTGCACCTTGTTTAAAGCATTTCGCACGTAAATAACACGTTTCGCACACGTTCTCAGCAGATCGCGGAATATGTCGAAACTTCAAATCTACATTTCCAAGCGTAAGCTGACTGGCAGCAAAGTGCTGCACCTTGTATTGAGCATTTCGAACTAGAATAACACATTTCGCATGAGTTTGCAGCAGATCGCGGAATATCTAGAAATTTCAAATCTGCATTATAGAGCGTGCCCTGGCTAGCAGCAGAGTGCTGCACCTTGTTTAAAGCATTTCGCACGTAAATAACACGTTTCGCGCACGTTCTCAGCAGATCGCGGAATATGTCGAAACTTCAAATCTACATTTCCAAGCGTAAGCTGACTGGCAGCAAAGTGCTGCACCTTGTATTGAGCATTTCGAACTAGAATAACACATTTCGCACGAGTTCGCAACAGATCGCAAAATATCTAGAAACTTCAAATTTTCATGTTAGAGCGTGCCCTGGCTGGCAGCAGAGTGCTGCACCTTGTTTAAAGCATTTCGCACGAAAATAACACGTTTCGCACAAGTTCGCAGCAGATCGCGGAATATGTCGAAACTTCAAATCTGCATGTCAGAGCGTGCCCTGGCTGGCAGCAGAGTGCTGCACCTTGTTTGAAGTATTTCGCACGTAAATAACACGTTTCGCACCAGTTAGCAGCAGATCGCGGAATATCTAGAAAGTTCAAATCTGCATGTCGGAGCGTGTGCTGGCTGGCAGCAGAGTGCTGCACCTTGTTTAAAGCATTTCGCACGAAAATAACACGTTTCGCACGAGTTGGCAGCAGATCGAGGAACATGTAGAAACTTTAAATCTGCATGTCGGAGCGTGCCCTGGCAGGCAGAAGAGTGCTGCACCTTGTTTGAAGCATTTCGCACGTAAATAAAACGTTTCGCATAAGTTCACAGCAGATCGGGGAATATGTAGAAACATCAAATCTGCGTGTCGCAGCGTTCCTTGGCTCGCAGCAGAGTGCTGCAACTTCTTTAAAGCATTTCCCACGTAAATAACACGTTTCGCACAAGTTCGCAGCAGATCGCGGAATATGTCGAAACTTCAAATCTACATTTCGGAGCGTGCTCTGACTGGCAGCAAAGTGCAGCTCCTTGTATTGAGCTTTTCGAACTAGAATAACACTTTTCGCATGAGTTCGCAGCAGATCGCGGAATATTTCGAAACTTCAAATCTACATTTCGGAGCGTGCTCTGACTGGCAGCAAAGTGCAGCACCTTGTATTGAGCATTTCTCACTCGAATAACACATTTCGCACGAGTTCGCAGCAGATCGCGGAATATGTAGGAACATCAAATCTGCGTGTCGGGGCGTGCCCTGCCTGGCAGCAGAGTGCTGCACCTTGTTTAAAGCATTTCGCACGTAAATAACACGTTTCGCACGAGTTCGCGGCAGATCGCGAAATATGTAGAAACTTTAAATCTGCATGTCGGAGCGTGGGCTTGCTGGCCGCAGAGTGCTGCACCTTGTGTAAAGCATTTCGCACGTAAATAACACGTTTCCCACAAGTTCGCAGCAGATCGCGGAACATGTAGAAACTTCAAATCTACATTTCCAAGCGTAAGCTGACTGGCAGCAAAGTGCTGCACCTTGTATTGAGCATTTCGAACTAGAATAACACATTTCGCACGAGTTCGCAGCAGATCGCGAAATATCTAGAAACTTCAAATCTGCATGTCAGAGTGTGCCCTGGCTGGCAGCAGAGTGCTGCACCTTGTTTAAAGCATTTCGCACGTAAATAACACGTTTCCCACAAGTTAGCAGCAGATCGCGGAATATGTCGAAACTTCAAATCTACATTTCCAAGCGTAAGCTGACTGGCAGCAAAGTGCTGCACCTTGTATTGAGCATTTCGAACTAGAATAACACATTTCGCACGAGTTCGCAGCGGATCGCAGAATATCTAGAAACTTCAAATCTGCATGTCAGAGCGTGCCCTGGCTGGCAGCAGAGTGCTGCACCATGTTTAAAGCATTTCCCACGTGAATAACACGTTTCGCACGAGTTCGCAGCAGATCGCGGAACATGTAGAAACTTTAAATCTGCATGTCGGAGTGTGCCCTGGCAGGCAGCAGAGTGCTGCACCTTGTTTAAAGCATTTCGCACGTAAATGACACGTTTCGCACGAGTTCGCAGCAGATCGCGGAATATGTGGAAACTTCAAATCTTCATGTCGGAGCGTGCCCTGGCTGGCAGAAGAGTGCTGCACCTTATTTAAAGCATTTCGCACGTAAATAACACGTTTCGCACGAGTTCGCAGCAGATCGCGGAATATGTGGAAACTTCAAATCTTCATGTCGGAGCGTGCCCTTGCTGGCAGCAGAGTGCTGCACCTTGTTTAAAGCATTTGGCACGTAAATAACACGTTTCGCACGAGTTTGCAGCAGATCGCGGAATATCTAGAATGTTCAAATCTACATGTCGGAGCGTGCCCTGGCTGGCAGCAGAGTGCTGCACCTTGTTTAAAGACTTTCGCACGTAAATAACACGTTTCGCACGAGTTCGTAGCAGATCGCGGAACATGTAGAAACTTGAAATTTCTATTTCGGAGCGTGAGCTGACTGTAAGCTAAGTGCTGCACCTTGTATTGAGCATTTCGCACTCGAATAACACATTTAGCACGAGTTAGCAGCAGATCGCGGAATATGTAGGAACATCAAATCTGCTTGTCGGAGCGTTCCCTGGCTGGCAGCAGAGTGCTGCCCCTTGTTTAAAGCATTTGGCACGTAAATAACACGTTTCGCACCAGTTCGCAGCAGATCGCGGAATATCTAGAAAGTTCAAATCTGCATGTCGGAGCGTGTGCTGGCTAGCAGCAGAGTGCTGCACCTTGTTTAAAGCATTTCGCACGTAAATAACACGTTTCGCACAAGTTCGCAGCAGATCGTGGAATATGTCGAAACTTCAAATCTACATTTCCAAGCATAAGCTGACTGGCAACAAAGTGCTGCACCTTGTATTGAGCATTTCGAACTAGAATAACACATTTCGCACGAGTTCGCAGCAGATCCCGGAACATGTAGAAACTTTAAATCTGCATGTCGGAGCGTGCCCTGACAGGCAGCAGAGTGCTGCACCTTGTTTGAAGCATTTCGCACGTAAATAACACGTTTCACATCAGTTCGCAGCGGATCGCGGAATATGTAGAAACATCAAATCTGCGTGTCGCAGCGTGCCTTGGCTCGCAGCAGAGTGCTGCACCTTGTTTAAAGCATTTCGCAAATAAATAACACGTTTCGCACCAGTTCGCAGCAGATCGTGGAATATCTAGAAAGTTCAAATCTGCATGTCGGAGCGTGTGCAGGCTGGCAGCAAAGTGCTGCACCTTGTATTGAGTATTTCGAACTAGAATAACACATTTCACGCGAGTTCGCAGCAAATCGCGGAATATCTAGAAACTTCAAATCTGCATGTCAGAGCGTGCCCTGGCTGGCAGCAGAGTGCTGCACCATGTTTAAAGCATTTCGCACGTAAATAACACGTTTCGCACGAGTTCGCAGCAGATCGCGAAACATGAAGAAACTTTAAATCTGCATGTCGGAGCCTGCCCTGGCTGGCAGCAAAGTGCCGCTCCTTGTATTGAGCATTTCTCATTCGAATAACACATTTCGCACAAGTTCGCAGCAGATCGCGGAATATGTAGGAACATCAAATCTGCGTGTCGGGGCGTGCCCTGGCTGGCAGCAGAGTGCTGCACCTTGTTTAAAGCATTTCGCACGTTAATAACACGTTTCGCTCAAGTTCGCAGCAGATCGCGGAATATGTCGAAACTTCAAATCTACATTTCCAAGCGTAAGCTGACTGGCAGCAAAGTGCTGCACCTTGTATTGAGCATTTCGAACTAGAATAATACATTTCGCACGAGTTCGCAGCAGATCGCGAAATATCTAGAAACTTCAAATTTTCATGTCAGAGCGTGCCCTGGCTGGCAGCAGAGTGCTGCACCTTGTATAAAGCATTTCGCACGTAAATAACACGTTTCCCACAAGTTAGCAGCAGATCACGGAATATGTCGAAACTTCAAATCTACATTTCCAAGCGTAAGCTGACTGGCAGCAAAGTGCTGCACCTTGTATTGAGCCTTTCGAACTAGAATAACACATTTCGCACAAGTTTGCAGCAGATCACGGAATATGTCGAAACTTCAAATCTACATTTCGGAGCGTGCTCTGACTGGCAGCAAAGTGCAGCTCCTTGTATTGAGCATTTCTCACTCGAATAACACATTTCGCACGAGTTCGCAGCAGATCGCGGAATATGTAGAAACATCAAATCTGCATGTCGGGGCGTGCCCTGGCTGGCAGCAGAGTGCTGCACCATGTTTAAAGCATTTCGTACGTAAATAACACGTTTCGCATAAGTTCGCAGCAGATCGTGGAATATGTCGTAACTTAAAATCTACATTTCGGTGCGTGCACTGACTGGCAGCAAAGTGCCGCTCCTTGTATTAAGCATTTCGCACTCGAATAACACATTTCGCACGAGTTCGCAGCAGATCGCTGAATCCGTAGAAAGTTTAAATCTGCATGTTGGAGCGTGTGCTGGCTTGCAGCAGAGTGCTGCACCTTGTTTAAAGCATTTCGCACGTAAATAACACGTTTCGCACGAGTTCGCAGCAGATCGCGGAATATGTAGAAACTTCAAATCTGCATGTCGGAGCGTGCCCTGGCTGGCAGCAGAGTGCTGCACCTTGTTTAAAGCATTTCGCACGTAAATAACACGTTTCGCACCAGTTTCGCAGCAGATCGCGGAATAGGTACAAACGTCAAATCTGCGTGTCGGAGCGTGCCCCGGCTGGCAGCAGAGTGCTGCACCTTGTTTAAAGCATTTCTCACGTAAATAACACGTTTCGCACCAGTTTGCAGCAGATCGCGGAATATGTAGAAACTTCAAATCTGCATGTCGGAGCGTGGGCTGGCTGGCAGCAGAGTGCTGCACCTTGTTTAAAGCATTTCGCACGTAAATAACACGTTTCGCACAAGTTCGCAGCAGATCGCGGAATATGTAGAAACTTCAAATCTACATTTCCAAGCGTAAGCTGACTGGCAGCAAAGTGCTGCACCTTGTATTGAGCATTTCGAACTAGAATAACACATTTCGCACGAGTTCGCAGCAGATCGCGAAATATCTAGAAACTTCAAATCTGCATGTCAGAGCGTGCCCTGGCTGGCAGCAGAGTGCTGCACCTTGTTTAAAGCATTTCGCACGTAAATAACACGTTTCGCACAAGTTCGCGTCAGATCGCGGAATATGTAGAAACTTCAAATCTGCATTTCGGAGCGTGCCACTGACTGGCAGCAAAGTGCTGCACCTTGTTTTGAGCATTTCGCACTTGAATAACACATTTCGCACGAGTTCGCAGCAGATCGCGGAATATATAGAAACTTCAAATCTGCGTGTCGGAGCGTGCCCTGGCTGGCAGCAGAGTGCTGCACCTTGTTTAAAGCATTTCGCACGTAAATAACACGTTTCGCACAAGTTCGCAGCAGATCGCGGAATATGTCGAAACTTCAAATCTACATTTCGGAGCGTAAGCTGACTGGCAGCAAAGTGCTGCACCTTGTTTAAAGCATTTCGCACGTAAATAACACGTTTCGCACGAGTTCGCAGCAGATCGCGGAATATGTAGAAACTTCAAATCTGCATGTCGGAGCGTGCCCTGGCTGGCAGCAGAGTGCTGCACCATGTTTAAAGCATTTCGCACGTAAAAATAAAACGTTTCGCACTAGTTCGCAGCAGATCGCGGAATATGTAGAAACTTCAAATCTGCATGTCGGAGCGTGCCCTGGCTGGCAGCAGAGTGCTGCACCTTGTTTAAAGCATTTCGCACGTAAATAACACGTTTCGCACGAGTTCGCAGCAGATCGCGGAATATGTAGAAACTTCAAATCTACATTTCGGGGCGTGCCCTGGCTGGCAGCAGAGTACTGTATCTTGTTTAAAGCATTTCGCACGTAAATAACACGTTTCGCACGAGTTCGCAGCAGATCGCGGAATATGTAGAAACTTCAAATCTGCGTGTCGGAGCGTGCCCTGGCTGGCAGCAGAGTGCTGCACCTTGTTTAAAGCATTTCGCACGTAAATAACACGTTTCGCACAAGTTCGCAGCAGATCGCGGAATATGTAGAAACTTCAAATCTGCATGTCGGAGCGTGTGCTGGCTGGCAGCAGAGTGCTGCTCCTTGTTTTGAGCATTTCGCATTTGAATATCACATTTCGCACGAGTTCGCATCAGATCTCGGAATATGTAGACACTTTAAACCTGCATATCGGAGCGTGTGCTGGCTGGCAGCAGAGTGCTGCACCTTGTTTAAAGCATTTCGCACGTAAATAACACGTTTCGCACGAGTTCGCAGCAGATCGCGGAATATGTAGAAACTTCAAATCTGCGTGTCGGAGCGTGCCCTGGCTGGCAGCAGAGTGCTGCACCTTGTTTAAAGCATTTCGCACGTAAATAACACGTTTCGCACAAGTTCGCAGCAGATCGCGGAATATGTAGAAACTTCAAATCTACATTTCGGAGCGTGCTCTGACTGGCAGCAAAGTGCTGCACCTTGTTTAAAGCATTTCGCACGTAAATAACACATTTCGCACGAGTTCGCAGCAGATCGCGGAATATGTAGAAACATCAAATCTGCATGTCGGAGCGTGCCCTGGCTGGCAGCAGAGTGCTGCACCTTGTTTAAAGCATTTCGCACGTAAATAACACGTTTCGCACAAGTTCGCAGCAGATCGCAGAATATGTAGAAACTTTAAATCTGCATGTCGGAGCGTGTGCTGGCTGGCAGCAGAGTGCTGCACCTTGTATTAAGCATTTCTCACGTAAATAACACGTTTCGCACGAGTTCGCAGCAGATCGCGGAATATGTAGAAACTTCAAATCTGCATGTCGGAGCGTGCCCTGGCTGGCAGCAGAGTGCTGCACCTTGTTTAAAGCATTTCGCACGTAAATAACACGTTTCGCACGAGTTCGCAGCAGATCGCGGAATATGTAGAAAGTTCAAATCTGCATGTCGGAGCGTGTGCTGGCTGGCAGCAGAGTGCTGCACCTTGTTTTGAGCATTTCGCACGCGAATAACACGTTTCGCACGAGTTCGCAGCAGATCGCGGAATATGTAGAAACTTCAAATCTGCATGTCGGAGCGTGCGCTGGCTGGCAGCAGAGTGCTGCACCTTGTTTAAAGCATTTCGCACGTAAATAACACGTTTCGCACGAGTTCGCAGCAGATCGCGGAATATGTAGAAACTTCAAATCTGCGTGTCGGAGCGTGCCCTGGCTGGCAGCAGAGTGCTGCACCTTGTTTAAAGCATTTCGCACGTAAATAACACGTTTCGCACGAGTTCGCAGCAGATCGCGGAATATGTAGAAACTTCAAATCTGCATGTCGGAGCGTGCGCTGGCTGGCAGCAGAGTGCTGCACCTTGTTTAAAGCATTTCGCACGTAAATAACACGTTTCGCACCAATTCGCAGCAGATCGCGGAATATGAAGAAACTTCAAATCTGCGTGTTGGAGCGTGCCCTGGCTGGCAGCAGAGTGCTGCACCTTGTTTAAAGCATTTCGCACGTAAATAACACGTTTCGCACGAGTTCGCAGCAGATCGCTTAATATGTACAAACATCAAACCTGCGTGTCGGAGCGTGCCCTGGCTGGGCGCAGAGTGCTGCACCTTGTATTAAGCATTTCGCACTCGAATAACACATTTCGCGCGAGTTCGCAGCAGATCGTGGAATATCTAGAAACTTCAAATCTGCATGTCGGAGCGTGCCCTGGCTGGCAGCAGAGTGCTGCACCTTGTTTAAAGCATTTCGCACGTAAATAACACGTTTCGCACAAGTTCGCAGGAGATCGCGGAATATGTAGAAACTTCAAATCTACATTTCGGAGCGTGCGCTGGCTGGCAGCAGAGTGCTGTATCTTGTTTAGAGCATTTCGCACGTAAACAACACAATTCGCACCAGTTCGCCGCAGATCGCGGAATATGTAGAAACTTCAAATCTGCATGTCGGAGCGTGCGCTGGCTGGCAGCAGAGTGCTGCATCTTGTTTAAAGCATTTCGCACGTAAATAACACGTTTCGCACGAGTTCGCAGCAGATCGCGGAATATGTAGAAACTTCAAATCTGCATGTCGGAGCGTGTGCTGGCTGGCAGCAGAGTGCTGCACCTTGTTTAAAGCATTTCGCACGTAAATAACACGTTTCGCACGAGTTCGCAGCAGATCGCGGAATATGTAGACACTTCAAATCTACATTTCGGAGCGTGCGCTGGCTGGCAGCAGAGTGCTGCACCTTGTTTAAAGAATTTCGCACGTAAAAACACGTTTCGCACAAGTTCGCAGCAGATCGCAGAATATGTCGAAACTTCAAATCTACATTTCGGAGCGTATGCTGACTGGCAGCAAAGTGCTGCACCTTGTATTGAGCATTTCGCACGTCAATAACACGTTTCGCACGAGTTCGCAGCAGATCGCGGAATATGTCGAAACTTCAAATCTGCATTTCGGAGCGTGCTCTGACTGGCAGCAAAGTGCTGCACCTTGTATTGAGCATTTCGCACGGAAATAACACATTTCGCACGAGTTCGCAGCAGATCGTGGAATATCTAGAAACTTCAAATCTGCATGTCAGAGCGTGCCCTGGCTGGCAGCAGAGTGCTGCACCATGTTCAAAGCATTTCGCACGTAAATAACACGTTTCGCACGAGTTGGCAGCAGATCGCGGAATATGTAGAAACTTCAAATCTGCATGACGGAGCGTGCACTGACTGGCAGCAGAGTGCTGCACCCTTGTTTGAGCATTTCACACTCGAATAACACATTTCGCACGAGTTCGCAGCAGATCGCGGAATATGTAGGAACATCAAATCTGCGTGTCGGGGCGTGCCCTGGCTGGCAGCAGAGTGCTGCACCTTGTTTAAAGCATTTCGCACGTAAATAACACGTTTCGCACAAGTTCGCAGCAGATCGCGGAATATGTCGAAACTTCAAATCTACATTTCCAAGCGTAAGCTGACTGGCAGCAAAGTGCTGCACCTTGTAATGAGCATTTCGAACTAGAATAACACATTTCGCACGAGTTCGCAGCAGATCGCGGAATATCTAGAAACTTCAAATCTGCATGTCAGAGCGTGCCCTGGCTAGCAGCAGAGTGCTGCACCTTGTTTAAAGCATTTCGCACGTAAATAACACGTTTCGTATAAGTTCGCAGCAGATCGCGGAATATGTAGATAGTTCAAATCTGCATTTCGGTGCATGCACTGACTGGCAGCAAAGTGCAGCTCCTTGTATTGAGCATTTCGCACTCGAATAACACATTTCGCACGAGTTCGCAGCAGATCGCGGAATATGTAGAAACTTCAAATCTGCGTGTCGGAGCGTGCCCTGGCTGGCAGCAGAGTGCTGCACCTTGTTTAAAGCATTTCGCACGTAAATAACACGTTTCGCACAAGTTCGCAGCAGATCGCGGAATATGTCGAAACTTCAAATCTACATTTCGGAGCGTGCGCTGACTGGCAGCAAAGTGCTGCACCTTGTATAAGCATTTCGAACTAGAATAACACATTTCGCACAAGTTCGCAGCAGATCGCGAAATATCTAGAAACTTCAAATCTGCATGTCAGAGTGTGCCCTGGCTGGCAGCAGAGTGCTGCACCTTGTTTAAAGCATTTCGCACGTAAATAACACGTTTCGCACAAGTTCGAAGCAGATCGCGGAATATGTCGAAACTTCAAATCTGCATGTCGGAGCGTGTGCTTGCTCGCAGCTGAGTGCTGCAACTTGTTTAAAGCATTTCGCACGTAAATAACACGTTTCGCACGAGTTCGCAGCAGATCGCGGAATATGTAGAAACTTCAAATCTGCATGTCGGAGCGTGCCCTGGCTGGCAGCAGAGTGCTGCACCTTGTTTAAAGCATTTCGCACGTAAATAACACGTTTCGCACGAGTTCGCAGCAGATCGCGGAATATGTAGAAACTTTAAATCTGCATGTCGGAGCGTGCCCTGGCTGGCAGCAGAGTGCTGCACCTTGTTTAAAGCATTTCGCACGTAAATAACACGTTTCGCACGAGTTCGCAGCAGATCGCGGAATATGTAGAAACTTCAAATCTGCATTTCGGAGCGTGCGCTGGCTGGCAGCAGAGTGCTGCACCTTGTTTAAAGCATTTCGCACGTAAATAACACGTTTCGCACGAGTTCGCAGCAGATCGCGGAATATGTAGAAACTTCAAATCTTCATGTCGGAGCGTGCGCTGACTGGCAGCAGAGTGCTGCACCTTGTTTAAAGCATTTCGCACGTAAATAACACGTTTTCGCACGAGTTCGCAGCAGATCGCGGAATATCTAGAAAGTTCAAATCTGCATGTCGGAGCGTGCCCTGGCTGGCAGCAGAGTGCTGCACCTTGTTTAAAGCATTTCGCACGTAAATAAAACGTTTCGCACGAGTTCGCAGCAGATCGCGGAATATGTAGAAACTTCAAATCTGCATTTCGGAGCGTGAGCTGACTGGCAGCAGAGTGCTGCACCTTGTTTAGAGCATTTCGCACTCGAATAACACGTTAAAGCATTTCGCACGTAAATAACACGTTTCGCACCAGTTCGCAGCAGATCGCGGAATATCTAGAAAGTTCAAATCTGCATGTCGGAGCGTGTGCTGGCTAGCAGCAGAGTGCTGCACCTTGTTTAAAGCATTTCGCACGTAAATAACACGTATCGCACAAGTTCGCAGCAGATCGCGAAATATGTCGAAACTTCAAATCTACATTTCGGAGCGTGCACTGACTGGCAGCAAAGTGCTACTCCTTGTCTTGAGCATTTCGCACTCGAATAACACATTTCGCACGAGTTCGCAGCAGATCGTAGAATATGTAGGAACATCAAGTCTGCATGTCGGGGCGTGCCCTGCCTGGCAGCAGAGTGCTGCACCTTGTTTAAAGCATTTCGCACGTAAATAACACGTTGCGCACGAGTTCGCGGCAGATCGCGAAATATGTAGAAACTTTAAATGTTTATGTCCAAGCGTGTGCTGGCTGGCAGCAGTGTGCTGCACCATGTTCAGGGCATTTAGCACGTAAATAACACGTTTCGCACAAGTTCGCAGCAGATCGCAGAAAATGTCGAAACTTAAAATCCACATTTCCAAGCGTAAACTGACTGGCAGCAAAGTGCTGCACCTTGTATTGAGTATTTCGAACTAGAATAACACATTTCACGCGAGTTCGCAGCAGATCCCGGAATATCTAGAAACTTCAAATCTGCATGTCAGAGCGTGCCCTGGCTGGCAGCAGAGTGCTGCACCATGTTTAAAGCATTTCGCACGTAAATAACACGTTTCGCACGAGTTCGCAGCAGATCGCGAAACATGTAGAAACTTAAAATCTGCATGTCGGAGCGTGCCCTGGCTGGCAGCAGAGTGCTGCACCTTGTTTAAAGCATTTCGCACGTAAATAACACGTTTCGCTTCAGTTCGCAGCAGATCGCAGAATATGTAGAAACATCAAATCTGCGTGTGGCAGCGTGCCCTGGCTCGCAGCAGAGTGCTGCACCTTGTTTAAAGCATTTCGCACGTAAATAACACGTTTCGCACAAGTTCGCAGCAGATCGCGGAATATGTCGAAACTTCAAATCTACATTTCGGAGCGTGCTCTGACTGGCAGCAAAGTGCAGCTCCTTGTATTGAGCATTTCGCACGTAAATAACACGTTTCGCACGAGTTCGCAGCAGATCGCGGAATATGTAGAAACATCAAATCTGCGTGTCGGGGCGTGCCCTGGCTGGCAGCAGAGTGCTGCACCTTGTTTAAAGCATTTCGCACGTAAATAACACGTTTCGCAATAGTTCGCAGCAGATCGCGGAATATGTAGAAACTTCAAATCTGCATGTCGGAGCGTGTGCTGGCTGGCAGCAGAGTGCTGCACCTTGTTTAAAGCATTTCGCACGTAAATAACACGTTTCGCACGAGTTCGCAGCAGATCGCGGAATATGCCGAAACTTCAAATCTGCATGTCGGAGCGTGTGGCTGGCTGGCAGCAGAGTGCTGCACCTTGTTTAAAGCATTTCGCACGTAAATAACACGTTTCGCACGAGTTCGCAGCAGATCGCGGAATATGTAGAAACTTCAAATCTGCGTGTCGGAGCGTGTCCTGGCTGGCAGCAGAGTGCTGCACCTTGTTTAAAGCATTTCGCACGTAAATAACACGTTTCGCTCAAGTTTGCAGCAGATCGCGGAATATGTAGAAACTTCAAATCTGCATTTCGGAGCGTGAACTGACTGGCAGCAAAGTGCTGCACCTTGTATCGAGCATTTCGCACTCGAATAACACATTTCGCACGAGTTTGCAGCAGATCGCAGAATATGTAGAAACATCAAATCTGCGTGTCGGGGCGTGCCCTGGCTGGCAGCAGAGTGCTGCACCTTGTTTAAAGCATTTCGCACGTAAATAACACGTTTCGCACAAGTTCGCAGCAGATCGCGGAATATGTCGAAACTTCAAATCTACATTTCGGAAGCGTAAGCTGACTGGCAGCAAAGTGCTGCACCTTGTATTGAGCATTTCGAACTAGAATAACACATTTCGCACGAGTTTGCAGCAGATCGCGGAATATCTAGAAACTTCAAATCTGCATGTCAGAGCGTGCCCTGGCTGGCAGCAGAGTGCTGCACCTTGTTTAAAGCATTTCGCACGTAAATAACACGTTTCGCACGAGTTCGCAGCAGATCGCGGAATATGTCGAAACTTCAAATCTACATTTCGGAGCGTGCACTGACTGGCAGCAAAGTGCTGCACCTTGTTTTGAGCATTTCGCACTCGAATAACACGTTTCGCCCGAGTTCGCAGCAGATCGCGGAATATGTAGAAACTTCAAATCTGCTTGTCGGAGCGTGCCCTGGCTGGCAGCAGAGTGCTGCACCTTGTTTAAAGCATTTCGCACGTAAATAACACGTTTCGCACGAGTTCGCGGCAGATCGCGGAATATGTAGAAACTTCAAATCTGCATGTCGGAGCGTGCCCTGGCTGGCAGCAGAGTGCTGCACCATGTTTAGGGCATTTCGCACGTAAATAACACGTTTCGCACAAGTTCGCAGCAGATCGCGGAATATGTCGAAACTTCAAATCTACATTTCGGAGCGTGCACTGACTGGCAGCAAAGTGCTACTCCTTGTATTGAGCATTTCGCACTCGAATAACACATTTCGCACGAGTTCGCAGCAGATCGCGGAATATGTAGAAACTTCAAATCTGCATGTCGGAGCGTGCCCTGGCTGGCAGCAGAGTGCTGCACCTTGTTTAAAGCATTTCGCACGTAAATAACACGTTTCGCACCAGTTCGCAGCAGATCGCGGAATATGTCGAAACTTCAAATCTACATTTCCAAGCGTAAGCTGACTGGCAGCAAAGTGCTGCACCTTGTATTAAGCATTTCGAACTAGAATAACACATTTCGCATGAGTTCGCAGCAGATCGCGGAATATCTAGAAACTTCAAATCTGCATGTCAGAGCGTGCCCTGGCTGGCAGCAGAGTGCTGCACCTTGTTTAAAGCATTTCGCACGTAAATAACACGTTTCGCACGAGTTCGCGGCAGATCGCGGAATATGTAGAAACTTTAAATCTACATTTCCAAGCGTGTGCTGGCTGGCTGCAGTGTGCTGCACCATGTTTAGGGCATTTAGCACGTAAATAACACGTTTCGCACAAGTTCGCAGCAGATCGCGGAATATGTCGAAACTTCAAATCTACATTTCGGAGCGTGTTCTGACTGGCAGCAAAGTGCCGCTCCTTGTATTGAGCATTTCGCACTCGAATAACACATTTCGCACGAGTTCGCAGCAGATCGCGGAATATGTAGAAACATCAAATCTGCGTGTCGGAGCGTGCCCTGGCTGGCAGCAGAGTGCTGCACCATGTTTTAAAGCATTTCGCACGTAAATAACACGTTTCGCACCAGTTCGCAGCAGATCGCGGAATATCTAGAAAGTTCAAATCTGCATGTCGGAGCGTGTGCTGGCTGGCAGCAGAGTGAGTGCTGCACCTTGTTTAAAGCATTTCGCACGTAAATAACACGTTTCGCACAAGTTCGCAGCAGATCGTGGAATATGTCGAAACTTCAAATCTACATTTCCAAGCATAAGCTGACTGGCAACAAAGTGCTGCACCTTGTATTGAGCATTTCGAACTAGAATAACACATTTCGCACGAGTTCGCAGCAGATCGCGGAATATGTAGAAACTTTAAATCTGCATGTCGGAGCGTGCCCTGACAGGCAGCAGAGTGCTGCACCTTGTTTGAAGCATTTCGCACGTAAATAACACGTTTCACATCAGTTCGCAGCAGATCGCGGAATATGTAGAAACATCAAATCTGCGTGTCGCAGCGTGCCTTGGCTCGCAGCAGAGTGCTGCACCTTGTTTAAAGCATTTCGCACGTAAATAACACGTTTCGCACGAGTTCGCGGCAGATCGCGAAATATGTAGAAACTTTAAATCTGCATGTCCAAGCGCATGCTGGCAGGCAGCAGTGTGCTGCACCATGTTTGGGGCATTTAAAGCATTTCCCACGTAAATAACACGTTTCACACGAGTTCGCGGCTGATCGCGAAATATGTAGAAAGTTTAAATATTTATGTCCAAGCTTGTGCTGGCTGGCAGCAGAGTGCTGCACCATGTTTAAAGCATTTCGCACGTAAATAACACGTTTCGCACGAGTTCGCGGCAGATCGCGAAATATGTAGAAACTTTAAATCTGCATGTCGGAGCGTGCCCTGGCTGGCAGCAGAGTGCTGCACCTTGTTTGAAGCATTTCGCACGTAAATAACACGTTTCGCACCAGTTAGCAGCAGATCGCGGAATATCTAGAAAGTTCAAATCTGCATGTCGGAGCGTGTGCTGGCTGGCAGCAGAGTGCTGCACCTTGTTTAAAGCATTTCTCACGTAAATAACACGTTTCGCACCAGTTTGCAGCAGATCGCGGAATATGTAAAAACTTAAAATCTGCATGTCGGAGCGTAGGCTTGCTGGCCGCAGAGTGCTGCACCTTGTGTAAAGCATTTCGCACGTAAATAACACGTTTCCCACAAGTTCGCAGCAGATCGCGGAACATGTAGAAACTTCAAATCTACATTTCCAAGCGTAAGCTGACTGGCAGCAAAGTGCTGCACCTTGTATTGAGCATTTCGAACTAGAATAACACATTTCGCACGAGTTCGCAGAGGATCGCAGAATATCTAGAAACTTCAAATCTGCATGTCAGAGCGTGCCCTGGCTGGCAGCAGAGTGCTGCACCTTGTTTAAAGCATTTCCTACGTGAATAACACGTTTCGCACGAGTTCGCAGCAGATCGCGGAACATGTAGAAACTTTAAATCTGCATGTCGGAGCGTGCCCTGGCAGGCAGCAGAGTGCTGCACCTTGTTTAAAGCATTTCGCACGTAAATAACACGTTTCGCACGAGTTCGCAGCAGATCGCGGAATATGTGGAAACTTCAAATCTGCATGTCGGAGCGTGCCCTGGCTGGCAGCAGAGTGCTGCACCTTATTTAAAGCATTTCGCACGTAAATAACACGTTTCGCACGAGTTCGCAGCAGATCGCGGAATATGTGGAAACTTCAAATCTTCATGTCGGAGCGTGCCCTTGCTGGCAGCAGAGTGCTGCACCTTGTTTAAAGCATTTGGCACGTAAATAACACGTTTCGCACGAGTTTGCAGCAGATCGCGGAATATGTAGAAACTTCAAATCTGCATTTCGGAGCGTGCCCTGGCTGGCAGCAGAGTGCTGCACCTTGTTTAAAGCATTTCGCACGTAAATAACACGTTTCGCACGAGTTCGTAGCAGATCGCGGAACATGTAGAAACTTGAAATTTCTATTTCGGAGCGTGAGCTGACTGTAAGAATATGTCGAAACTTCAAATCTACATTTCCAAGCATAAGCTGACTGGCAACAAAGTGCTGCACCTTGTATTGAGCATTTCGAACTAGAATAACACATTTCGCACGAGTTCGCAGCAGATCCCGGAACATGTAGAAACTTTAAATCTGCATGTCGGAGCGTGCCCTGACAGGCAGCAGAGTGCTGCACCTTGTTTGAAGCATTTCGCACGTAAATAACACGTTTCACATCAGTTCGCAGCAGATCGCGGAATATGTAGAAACATCAAATCTGCGTGTCGCAGCGTGCCTTGGCTCGCAGCAGAGTGCTGCACCTTGTTTAAAGCATTTCGCACATAAATAACACGTTTCGAACCAGTTCGCAGCAGATCGTGGAATATCTAGAAAGTTCAAATCTGCATGTCGGAGCGTGTGCAGGCTGGCAGCAGAGTGCTGCACCATGTTTAAAGCATTTCGCACGTAAATAACACGTTTCGCACGAGTTCGCAGCAGATCGCGAAACATGAAGAAACTTTAAATCTGCATGTCGGAGCGTGCCCTGGCTGGCAGCAAAGTGCCGCTCCTTGTATTGAGTATTTCTCATTCGAATAACACATTTCGCACAAGTTCGCAGCAGATCGCGGAATATGTAGGAACATCAAATTTTCATGTCAGAGCGTGCCCTGGCTGGCAGCAGAGTGCTGCACCTTGTATAAAGCATTTCGCACGTAAATAACACGTTTCCCACAAGTTCGCAGCAGATCGCGGAATATGTCGAAACTTCAAATCTACAATTCTTAAGCGTAAGCTGACTGGCAGCAAAGTGCTGCACCTTGTATTGAGCCTTTCGAACTAGAATAACACATTTCGCACGAGTTCGTAGCAGATCGCGGAACATGTAGAAACTTGAAATTTCTATTTCGGAGCGTGAGCTGACTGTAAGCTAAGTGCTGCACCTTGTATTGAGCATTTCGCACTCGAATAACACATTTAGCACGAGTTAGCAGCAGATCGCGGAATATGTAGGAACATCAAATCTGCTTGTCGGAGCGTGCCCTGGCTGGCAGCAGAGTGCTGCACCTTGTTTAAAGCATTTGGCACGTAAATAACACGTTTCGCACCAGTTCGCAGCAGATCGCGGAATATGTAGAAACTTCAAATCTGCATGTCGGAGCGTGTGCTGGCTGGCAGCAGAGTGCTGCACCTTGTTTAAAGCATTTCGCACGTAAATAACACGTTTCGCACAAGTTCGCAGCAGATCGCGGAATATGTCGAAACTTCAAATCTACATTTCGGAGCGTGCACTGACTGGCAGCAAAGTGCTACTCCTTGTCTTGAGCATTTCGCACTCGAATAACACATTTCGCACGAGTTCGCAGCAGATCGCGGAATATGTAGAAACTTTAAATCTGCATGTCGGAGCGTGCCCTGGCTGGCAGCAGAGTGCTGCACCTTGTTTAAAGCATTTCGCACGTAAATAACACGTTTCGCACCAGTTCGCAGCAGATCGCGGAATATGTAGAAACATCAAATCTGCGTGTCGGAGCGTGCCCTGGCTGGCAGCAGAGAGCTGCACCTTGTTCAAAGCAATTCGCGCGTAAATAACACGTTTCGAACCAGTTCGCAGCAGATCGCGGAATTTGTAGAAACTTCAAATCTGCATGTCGGAGCGTGCGCTTGCTGGCAGCAGAGTGCTGCACCTTGTTTAAAGCATTTCGCACGTAAATAACACGTTTCGCACGAGTTCGCAGCAGATCGCGAAACATGTAGAAACTTTAAATCTGCATGTCGGAGCGTGCCCTGGCTGGCAGCAAAGTGCCGCTCCTTGTATTGAGTATTTCTCATTCGAATAACACATTTCGCACAAGTTCGCAGCAGATCGCGGAATATGTAGAAACTTCAAATCTGCATGTCAGAGCGTGCCCTGGCTGGCAGCAGAGTGCTGCACCTTGTATAAAGCATTTCGCACGTAAATAACACGTTTCCCACAAGTTCGCAGCAGATCGCGGAATATGTCGAAACTTCAAATCTACATTTCCAAGCGTAAGCTGACTGGCAGCAAAGTGCTGCACCTTGTATTGAGCCTTTCGAACTAGAATAACACATTTCGCACGAGTTCGTAGCAGATCGAGGAATATCTAGAAACTTCAAATATGCATGTCAGAGCGTGCCCTGGCTGGCAGCAGAGTGCAGCTCCTTGTTTAAAGCATTTCGCACGTAAATAACACATTTCGCACGAGTTCTCAGCAGATCGCATAATATGTAGAAACATCAAATCTGCGTGTCGGGGCGTGCCCTGGCTGGCAGCAGAGTGCTGCACCTTGTTTAAAGCATTTCGCACGTAAATAACACGTTTCGCACCAGTTCGCAGCAGATCGTGGAATATCTAGAAAGTTCAAATCTGCATGTCGGAGCGTGTGCTGGCTAGCAGCAGAGTGCTGCACCTTGTTTAAAGCATTTCGCACGTAAATAACACGTTTCGCACAAGTTCGCAGCAGATCGCGGAATATGTCGAAACTTCAAATCTACATTTCCAAGCGTAAGCTGACTGGCAGCAAAGTGCTGCACCTTGTATTGAGCATTTCGAACTAGAATAACACATTTCGCACGAGTTCGCAGTAGATCCCGGAACATATAGAAACTTTAAATCTGCATGTCGGAGCGTGCCCTGGCAGGCAGCAGAGTGCTGCACCTTGTTTAAAGCATTTCGCACGTAAATAACACGTTTCGCATCAGTTCGCAGCAGATCGCGGAATATGTAGAAACATCAAATCTGCATGTCGGAGCGTGCCCTGGCTCGCAGCAGAGTGCTGCACCTTGTTTAAAGCATTTCGCACGTAAATAACACGTTTCGCACCAGTTCGCAGCAGATCGCGGAATATCTAGAAAGTTCAAATCTGCATGTCGGAGCGTGTGCAGGCTGGCAGCAGAGTGCTGCACCTTGTATAAAGCATTTCGCACGTAAATAACACGTTTCCCACAAGTTCGCAGCAGATCGCGGAATATGTCGAAACTTCAAATCTACATTTCCAAGCGTAAGCTGACTGGCAGCAAAGTGCTGCACCTTGTATTGAGCATTTCGAACTAGAATAACACATTTCGCACGAGTTCGCAGCAGATCGCGGAATATGTAGAAACTTTAAATCTGCATGTCGGAGCGTGCCCTGGCTGGCAGCAGAGTGCTGCACCTTGTTTAAAGCATTTCGCACGTAAATAACACGTTTCGCACGAGTTCGCAGCAGATCGCGGAATATGTAGAAACATCAAATCTGCGTGTCGCAGCGTGCCTTGGCTCGCAGCAGAGTGCTGCACCTTGTTTAAAGCATTTCGCACATAAATAACACGTTTCGAACCAGTTCGCAGCAGATCGTGGAATATCTAGAAAGTTCAAATCTGCATGTCGGAGCGTGTGCAGGCTGGCAGCAGAGTGCTGCACCATGTTTAAAGCATTTCGCACGTAAATAACACGTTTCGCACGAGTTCGCAGCAGATCGCGAAATATGTAGAAACTTTAAATCTGCATGTCGGAGCGTGCATTGGCTGGCAGCAAAGTGCTGCACCTTGTTTTGAGCATTTCGCACGTAAATAACACGTTTCGCACAAGTTCGCAGCAGATCGCGGAATATGTAGAAACTTCAAATCTGCATGTCGGAGCGTGCCCTGGCTGGCAGCAGAGTGCTGCACCTTGTATAAAGCATTTCGCACGTAAATAACACGTTTCCCACAAGTTCGCAGCAGATCGCGGAATATGTAGAAACTTGAAATCTACATTTCGGAGCGTAAGCTGACTGGCAGCAAAGTGCTACACCTTGTTTTGAGCATTTCGCACTCGAATAACACATTTCGCACGAGTTCGCAGCAGATCGCGGAATATCTAGAAACTTCAAATCTGCATGTCAGAGCGTGCCCTGGCTGGCAGCAGAGTGCTGCTCCTTGTATTGAGCATTTCGCACTCGAATAACACATTTCGCACGAGTTCGCAGCAGATCGCGGAATATGTAGAAACATCAAATCTGCGTGTCGGGGCGTGCCCTGGCTGGCAGCAGAGTGCTGCACCTTGTTTAAAGCATTTCGCACGTAAATAACACATTTCGCACGAGTTCGCAGCAGATCGTGGAATATCTAGAAACTTCAAATCTGCTTGTCAGAGCGTGCGCTAGCTGGCATCAGAGTGCTGCACCATGTTTAAAGCATTTCGCACGTAAACAACACGTTTCGCACCAGTTCGCCGCAGATCGCGGAATATGTCGAAACTTCAAATCTACATTTCCAAGCGTAAGCTGACTGGCAGCAAAGTGCTGCACCTTGTATTGAGCATTTCGAACTAGAATAACACATTTCGCACGAGTTCGCAGCAGATCGCGGAATATGTAGAAACTTTAAATCTGCGTGTCGGAGCGTGCCCTGGCTGGCAGCAGAGTGCTGCACCTTGTTTAAAGCATTTCGCACGTAAATAACACGTTTCGCACCAGTTCGCAGCAGATCGCGGAATATGTAGAAACTTCAAATCTGCATGTCGGAGCGTGCGCTGGCTGGCAGCAGAGTGCTGCACCTTGTTTAAAGCATTTCGCACGTAAATAACACGTTTCGCACGAGTTCGCAGCAGATCGCGGAATATCTAGAAACTTCAAATCTGCATGTCGGAGCGTGTGCTGGCTGGCAGCAGAGTGCTGCACCTTGTTTAAAGCATTTCGCACGTAAATAACACGTTTCGCACAAGTTCGAAGCAGATCGCGGAATATGTCGAAACTTTAAATCTGCGTGTCGGAGCGTGCCCTGGCTGGCAGCAAAGTGCCGCTCCTTGTATTGAGTATTTCTCATTCGAATAACACATTTCGCACAAGTTCGCAGCAGATCGCGGAATATGTAGGAACATCAAATTTTCATGTCAGAGCGTGCCCTGGCTGGCAGCAGAGTGCTGCACCTTGTTTAAAGCATTTCGCACGTAAATAACACGTTTCCACAAGTTCGCAGCAGATCGCGGAATATGTCGAAACTTCAAATCTACATTTCCAAGCGTAAGCTGACTGGCAGCAAAGTGCTGCACCTTGTATTGAGCCTTTCGAACTAGAATAACACATTTCGCACGAGTTCGTAGCAGATCGAGGAATATCTAGAAACTTCAAATATGCATGTCAGAGCGTGCCCTGGCTGGCAGCAGAGTGCAGCTCCTTGTATTGAGCATTTCTCACTCGAATAACACATTTCGCACGAGTTCGCAGCAGATCGCTGAATATGTAGAAACATCAAATCTGCGTGTCGGGGCGTGCCCTGGCTGGCAGCAGAGTGCTGCACCTTGTTTAAAGCATTTCGCACGTAAATAACACGTTTCGCTCAAGTTCGCAGCAGATCACGGAATATGTCGAAACTGCAAATCTACATTTCGGAGCGTGCTCTGACTGGCAGCAAAGTGCCGCTCCTTGTATTGAGCATTTCGCACTCGAATAACACATTTCGCGAATGTTCGCAGCAGATCGCAGAATATGTAGGAACATCAAATCTGCGTGTCGGGGCGTGCCCAGGCTGGCAGCAGAGTGCTGCACCTTGTTTAAAGCATTTCGCACGTAAATAACACGTTTCACACCAGTTCCCAGCGGATCGTGGAATATCTAGAAAGTTCAAATCTGCATGTCGGAGCGTGTGCCTGGCTGGCAGCAGAGTGCTGCACCTTGTTTAAAGCATTTCGCACGTAAATAACACGTTTCGCACCAGTTTGCAGCAGATCGGGGAATATGTAGAAACTTCAAATCTGCATGTCGGAGCGTGGGCTTGCTGGCAGCAGTGTGCTGCACCTTGTTTAAAGCATTTCGCACGTAAATAACACGTTTCGCACAAGTTCGCAGCAGATCGCGGAATATGTCGAAACTTCAAATCTACATTTCGGAGCGTGCACTGACTGGCAGCAAAGTGCCGCTCCATGTATTGAGCATTTCTCACTCGAATAACACATTTCGCACAAGTTCTCAGCAGATCGCGGAATATGTCGAAACTTCAAATCCACATTTTAGAGCCAGCTCTGACTGGCAGCAAAGTGCTGCACCTTGTATTGAGCATTTCGCACTCGAATAACACATTTCGCCCGAGTTCGCAGCAAATCGCGGAATATCTAGAAACTTCAAATCTGCATGTCAGAGCGTGCCCTGGCTGGCAGCAGAGTGCTGCACCTTGTTTAAAGCATTTCGCACGTAAATAACACGTTTCGCACAAGTTCGCAGCAGATCGCGGAATATGTCGAAACTTAAAATCTACATTTCGGAGCGTGCACTGACTGGCAGCAAAGTGCCGCTCCTTGTATTGAGCATTTCACACTCGAATAACACATTTCGCACGAGTTTGCAGCAGATCGCGGAATATGTAGGAACATCAAATCTGCGTGTCGGGGCGTGCCCTGGCTGGCAGCAGAGTGCTGCACCTTGTTTAAAGCATTTCGCACGTAAATAACACGTTTCGCACAAGTTCGCAGCAGATCGCCGAATATGTTGAAACTTCAAATCTACATTTCCAAGCGTAAGCTGACTGGCAGCAAAGTGCTGCACCTTGTAATGAGCATTTCGAACTAGAATAACACATTTCGCACGAGTTCGCAGCAGATCGCGGAATATCTAGAAACTTCAAATCTGCATGTCAGAGCGTGCCCTGGCTAGCAGCAGAGTGCTGCACCTTGTTTAAAGCATTTCGAACGTAAATAACACGTTTCGTATAAGTTCGGTGCAGATCGCGGAATATGTCGAAACTTAAAATCCACATTTCGGTGCATGCACTGACTGGCAGCAAAGTGCCGCTCCTTGTATTGAGCATTTCGCACTCGAATAACACATTTCGCACGAGTTCGCAGCAGTTCGCGGAATATGTAGGAACATCAAATCTGCGTGTCGGGGCGTGCTCTGGCTAGCAGCAGAGTGCTGCACCTTGTTTAAAGCATTTCGAACGTAAATAACACGTTTCGCGTAAGTTCGCAGCAGATCGCCGAATATGTCGAAACTTCAAATCTACATTTCCAAGCGTAAGCTGACTGGCAGCAAAGTGCTGCACCTTGTAATGAGCATTTCGAACTAGAATAACACATTTTGCACGAGTTCGCAGCAGATCGCGGAATATCTAGAAACTTTAAATCTGCATGTCAGAGTGTGCCCTGGCTGGCAGCAGAGTGCTGCACCTTGTTTAAAGCATTTCGCACGTAAATAACACGTTTCGCACAAGTTCGCAGCAGATCGCGGAATATGTCGAAACTTCAAATCTACATTTCCAAGCGTAAGCTGACTGGCAGCAAAGTGCTGCACCTTGTTATGAGCATTTCGAACTAGAATAACACATTTCGCACGAGTTCGCAGCGGATCGCAGAATATCTAGAAACTTCAAATCTGCATGTCAGAGCGTGCCCTGGCTGGCAGCAGAGTGCTGCACCATGTTTAAAGCATTTCCCACGTGAATAACACGTTTCGCACGAGTTCGCAGCAGATCGCGGAACATGTAGAAACTTTAAATCTGCATGTCGGAGCGTGCCCTGGCAGGCAGCAGAGTGCTGCACCTTGTTTAAAGCATTTCGCACGTAAATAACACGTTTCGCACGAGTTAGCAGCAGATCGCGGAATATGTGGAAACTTCAAATCTTCATCTCGGAGCGTGCCCTGGCTGGCAGTTGAGTGCTGCACCTTATTTAAAGCATTTCGCACGTAAATAACACGTTTCGCACGAGTTCGCAGCAGATCGCGGAATATGTGGAAACTTCAAATCTTCATGTCGGAGCGTGCGCTTGCTGGCAGCAGAGTGCTGCACCTTGTTTAAAGCATTTCGCACGTAAATAACACGTTTCGCACGAGTTCGCAGCAGATCGCGGAATATGTAGAAACTTCAAATCTACATTTCGGAGCGTGCCCTGGCTGGCAGCAGAGAGCTGCACCTTGTTCAAAGCAATTCGCACGTAAATAACACGTTTCGCACGAGTT
>WPIO01000492.1:0-37231 GCA_009760855.2 Cristatella mucedo | reverse complement strand
GTTGTGCTTCCCGTTTCCAGTTTTGTATTGCTCTCGTGTGCAGAAGATAGACAGAATCAGAGAATCAATCTCTGCGATGACAACATTTCCCACTAGAATGCTGTTTCTCGGTTCCTGGCTGCTCCTCAAGTCTGCATTTAAGCAGGTCACAGTGATAGAGTCCTAAAGTTCGTATCCACCAATCAAAGAAGACAAACAAGTCCACTGGACCCTATTCCCACTTCCTGATCTACGTTGCATTGATCTGCTGCTGCCCATGCATAACCAAACTCATTAATATGTTCATTAGCCTCAGATCAGGTCCAGACACCTTTCCAAAAAAGCGGTAGTTCAGGCCACTTTCAAGAAAAGCTACACTAGGACCAGAGAACTAACTCAACTTACCGCCCAGTCTCCCATCTACCCATACCTACATAAGACACTGGAATGGGTCGCGTCAGACCAGCTGAATCGTATATAGAAAATTCCCACCTGGCTAGTAAGTTCCAGTTCTGGCTTTAGAGTAATCACTCCACAGAGGTCAGCATTGCTTCGGGTATGCAACGACCTACTTAGGAATGCTTACATGGGTAGATGGTCTCTTCTTGTTTTGCTCGATTTTCGGCAGCTTTGGATATCATCGATCACAAAGTACTTATAGAGCGCCTCTCCTCTCGCCTGGGCATCACTGGCATGCTCTGCAATGGTTAGGTCCTAATCTCAGTGGGAGACTCCATGAGTATTGACGTGAAGTGGACAAAGCATCATCGGGAAGTTAACTCTAAAATATGGAGTACCTCAGGGGCTCTGTCCTAGGTCAGGTTCCTTTTCACGGTTTTAACTCTCCCTCTTGCTGATGTGATTGCCAAGCACAATCTAGCCTTTTCACTTTATGTGGATGACACTCATTGACCCTTTGCCTTTGATCCCCCCAGCCTTCGAGCACCTCAAATTCTCTCAAACTCCTTGCTTCATGCATTGATGACATCCGATCATGGATGGCAGCAATTTTCTAAACTAAAACGATGATAAAACTAACTTCTATTTATTTGTCAAACCCCCCCCAGGTTATTCAGAAATTGGAAAGGCTGACTTTTCAAATTGCTCTGCCAGCATATCTCCAGTTGAAGAATCAGCTCGCAATCTAGGTGTCTATCAAAACGAAGCGACCTCTCGTTAGACGGGACCCCACAGCTCCACAGTCAAATCTGCCATTTTCAGCTTCAAACCCTTTGCTAAAATTAGGGCTTGTTTAGATTAAAGATACCACGTCTAAGATGGTCCAGGCATTCGTGATATCTCGTCTCACTTCTGACACTCATTGCTTAATGGCCTACCAGCATGTGCGATCAGGCGATTGCAGTTGGTGCAACAACTCTTCAGCACTTAGGACTTGTCTGTCGTGAGCGTCGCAGTTCCACATTACTCCACTTTCTCGCGACCTGCACTGGCTACCAAATCACGCAAAACGGGTGATCTGCAAGAAAAGTTTCGTCGCTCCACTATTAGGTCCCTGTCAGTTTATGGCTCCAGCCTATCTCTCAGATATACACCCCATCAGGCAAGATCGTCCACACGCTTTTTGGAACGAAACAGTCTGGAAACTACCTAGTACAAGCCTGTAAATCATTTGGAGACTCGGAATTTATTTAGTATGCTCCAAAGCCTGGAACTCCCTCCCGACCTGCGTCAGAAACATTCCCGACCTGAAATACATTTTAAAAGGAACCCCCAAAAAACACACCTAATAAGGACAGCGTTAGGGGTCCCTGTGTGATCGTCCTTGATGTGCTTAGCGCCTGCGACACCGTGCCTGCTGCACTAACCACATTTGCATGCTGACCATGTGCATGTCACCTATAACATACATTCATTTTGTTGTTTTTCAGCATGATTTTAATGATATTCAATTGCATTTCACTTTGCAGCAATGTAAAGGCCCAGAAAGAGATTAAGTTCTTGCGGCGCTTTATCAAAGTACATTATTTATATTTTATTGATTACTGTCACATTGGCGGCTTTTCTTTGAGGAACTCGAAAATAAGTATAAGAAAAAGACTGCTTCGGCTACTTCAAACGAGTTGAAAAACTGAGCAAGGAACCTGAGCCAATAGTGACGTCACTTAACGTTTTGCTTTGATCTAGGGGTGCGACAAAAGCGAGAAAACCGGGCGGCGGGTGCATTACTTTATTCTCGAGTAGTTAGTCAGTTTGAATTGCCTTCATTGAGCTGGAGTCGTTCGAGGGAAGAAAAATTGAAAGCCGTCGCTGAGCTTATAGCAGGCTCGATGACCACGAAGTTCGGCGCGAGTCCCAGGCCAGCGTCTGGGGGAGATCGCACTGCGATATTTTGCAGATGGAGCACTGAGGAATTACAGAGGCAAGCGCTGCCTGCCGGCCTCACAACCTGCTTTGTGGGGGTTGCAAATGCGAACAAAAACCATTCAAAGATGTTTGACAATAGCATCTACACAAAAATGAATAACGATAGCGAAACCAAAATTGTTATCGGTTCGATATCGACGTATCCCCCCCCCCCCCGTTATCGATTATCGGTTCTTGACTGCGATTATAGATTTACGACTCTCAGATGATTGTACGTGGCCAAGCCACGATCGCTGGGGGCTTACCTTTGTGCTTGGGGTGAGGTGGAGGGGGGGACGCGTGGCAGATGTAGCGGTGGAATATGCCAGCTGTGGCGTCGGATAGCGTTATCCGGATGAACAAATCTGTAGGGATGGAGGACCGACGAAATAGGCCTGCCCCCGATCTCCCGGCGAGCGCGCTGGCAGCCGCTACCCGAAGAGTCATTGATGGAAGGCACGCGAACGTTTTTTTTTTTCTTTTTCTTTTTTTTCGTGCTGCCGCTCGGGCTACTTTTGCGCTTGTCTTGAGATCCAAACAATGATAATATGATACGGCAATGATTAATACGATTACAATTCTCTCTCACGTCCGGCGGAATATGTTTACATTAGTGGAAGGTATAGTTAAAATCTGCGATGATACCTACGCTTAGGGTTTGTGGGGGCGAATCTCGAAAGCCTGACGGCAGGGCATAAGCTTACAGACGCCGGTAAGGTTTAGTTTAGAAGTCCACGGACACGCAATTTATCATGTGCAACCGTCGAAAATAATGAAATATGCTTTGAAAGCAGGTCAAAGCTGGATCGATTCGCCTACAGTTATTTTCCTTCGTCCGAGCGAACTTCGAGTTTTTCGTGCGGGATTTCTTCACAGGAGGCAGCAGCAGTTTTTTTGAGCGGTTTTGCCGGCGCGCGTACCATGGATGATTATGTCGGAGGATTTCATTTCGCCCAACCGTTTAACGATCCACTAAGGATTAAATGTCGCGAACGATGAGACTACGCGCCGGTTGGTTTTTCTACACTGGTTTAAGGTGTCTTTTTTTTTTTTTGTTTCGCCTCGACTGCGGTCAAAGTGAATTTCACGGCCGAGGTCGTTGGCTCGAGCCCCGTAGCGTGCGTGAAGCGTTTGAATAGAGATTAAGTTCTCTTTAGGTGTGTGCAATGCAAAATTAGTAATAAATACTTGTGAATGCTTAACTGGCGCGCGCTACTTGGATTTCTCGCCACCATCGGCCGGCATCTGCTTTTTTTCCAGCAGACCGAGCGACAGTAAAGGGATCCTAAACCGACTACGCAAGCCAAAACAGCAAAAAAAAGCACTTCCGCAAACAAAACGAAAGAGGCTTGCCTAAGATAATACTACGGAGCCTAAGCTATACTGCGCATAACCGGAAGTGTCGCCATGAGGGCTGCGATTTTAACCGCAACGAGAATGTCGGTATGCGAACGTCGCGGGCGTGCCTAGCGAAGCGTGGGCGAGCAGGCGTCCCACGAAAAGGCTGACCAGTCCGTGACGTCACGGACGGGGAGTGGCAGGCAGTGGCTTCGATCGGCTGCAATGATATTTATATCGGTCTTTAGCTCCGCAAAGTTACTAAGACAAACTTTGGCTCATCCTTTTCAGCGGTCCTGAGCTTCTACTTCTATGCTACTCACTACCTCAACTGCTCTCCTAACTCTGCTATTTCTTCCCACTTTCCTCTTTGTTGCGTTGAGACGAAGTCTTTTGGCTACCCGAATACGTATCGAAAGCCGCTTAGGCTGTGAGTGGAGCTACGCAAAAAACTCTCCTGCGTAACACCCACCGCAGTCCTTAGGACTTTGTGGAGTTTCAGACGGAGATACATTAAATTGGATGGACAGATGGAAGAGATGGAGGGATAGGGTCTTCTCGCTTTCGTACTTGCAACTGCTGTAGCGCGTCAATCAACAAGGAGTGTAGGAAAATGTAAGAATAGACTTGGCCTTTTATCGTGGTAGCGGGCGAACCGGAATAGTTTCAAGAAATTGGGGCGTGCGCACGGCTGACGCTGACTGAGCGAAACACGGTCCATCTTGGTGGCGGACGATGTCGCTCAAAGCGGCTGATGAAAACCATAGGAGAAACTGGCGAACAGTCAAATTGACAAGTCAACTACTAAGGAAATACCAAGTTTAACGGTAAATATCAGGCACCAACTGAATATCTAGCCTTTCATTTGTGCTTTGACGGAGAAATTACCCGCTGAAGAAACGTGTTGACGTAATTAATCGCTATTTTAGTCTCCGGTGATTTATTTTGAAATTATCGGAACGCATAACCATAGCGAGCTTGTATGTGCCAATTTTCCGTTTATGAGATCAAGTGCTAACCAAGAGATATTGGGGAAACCAGAAGTGCATGGCTACTGCTGCAGTGACAGGCGGCGACAGCGCTAGTATATCTCCTGTCTCGTCTCGACTTCTGCAACTCACTGCTTACTGGCCTACCAGCATGTGCGATCAGGCGATTGCAGATGGTGCACAACTCTGCAGCTAGGCTTTTGTGTCGTGAGCGTCGCAGTTGCCACATTACTCCACTTCTAGCCTCCACTGGTTACCAGTCAAGCAACGGATTGACTTCAATGTTTTGTCGCTCACTTTTAGATCCCTTCATTCTATGGCTCCAGCCTATCTCTCCGACATGCTCCCCCATCAGGCCAAGCATCGTACCACCCGCTTTTCGGAATCCAACAGTCTAGAAATACCTCGTACAAACCTCAAATCCTTTGGAGACCGTGCATTTAGTTCGTATGCTCCCAAAGCATGGAAATCCCTCCCGACCTGCGTCAGAACATCCCCTGATCTGACCACATTTAAAAGGAACCTAAAAACACACCTATTTAGGACAGCATTTAGTGGGTCCCTGTGATTCGTCCTTGATGTGCTTATGCGTGCTGACACTGTGCATGCTGCCACTAACTACACTTGCATGCTGATCCTGTGCATGTCACCCCTAACCATGTTATACATTTCGTTTGTTTTTCAAGCATAATTTTACTTACCATTCAATTGCATTTCACTTTGCAGCAAATGTAAAGCGCCTAGAAAAAGATTAAGTTCTCTGAGGGCGCTTTATCAAGTGAATTATTATTATTATTATTAGTAATACTTTCGTGGCGACAGGTGAATGAAGAGCGGTCGCGTTGGCGACGGATGACGCTCGAATGGTCTCGTCGAATGCCACCTGTCGCTTTTTAGCTGTCTTTGACAGGTTTCTAACACCCACTGACTGTGGCTAAAGCTGAACCATTAGTAACGGCTAGATCGCATGAATGAGAAAATGAGCAGAGAGAGAGAGAGCGAGAGAAAAAAGGGTTCTTAATAAACTAAATTTTCCCACTGCAAATCGATCGATGCGTGTGCGAAACGCACACGTCGACTTTGTATAACGGCGTTCTGACTGCTGTCTTTTAAATGGGCCGATTGAATGATGCAAGAATCGACGTTAAAGATTTCTCCACTTGGTCGCTCTTGTCCGCTAGTCAAAGCGACCATTCTCGGCCGCTGCTATCCGCTAGAGGCGCTCGAGAAGCTGACTCGATTGGTCGATTGAAGCGCCGCTCTCTCGTTTGCCTTCCGTCGTTTTTCGTGTCCAGACGCACGTCTCGGCGAGCTGGCGCAGCCTACGCTACCGGTCAGCGTGGCTACGCGCGATCGTCACCTCGATCATCGTCACCACTGCGGCACCTGAGTGTCTCTGCTTTAGCAGCTGCTGCTTCCGATCGAGCGAGCAGTCGGAGGGAGCAATGGAAGCGAGGCTGCAGCCACTCGCGAGGCTGACTCCTGCTTCTCGACTTGACGCCCCGATTCGCTCTCTGCGTCGCGGCGGCACAATGGCGTGTGCGTCCGCCGCAGCATTGCTGATGCTGTTTCTTCCATGCTTTGGTACGTTCAAAAAGCTGCCATGGTGGCGGCGGCGGCGGCGGCTTAGCCCAGCCCATTCTTGTACAGTTCGCCCTAAACGCTTTCGTTCCCATGACTTACCGCTAGCTGAAAGGCCAAGTAAATAAAGGGAAGGATCGTTGAATCTAGTTTTGCCATCGACGGTTGTGTGTGTGGCGGGGCAGCCAACGAACGATATACGATTCGGTTATTACGCACGCGATTCAGCACTTAACGCGGCGCGTGATGCGACTCGTGATTCGGCTTTGTAGCAGTCGCTTTGCATGAATTATTATCAGTCGTCATCGTCGGGTCGTGTCTTTAAGGACGGTTTTTTGCTCGACCACTTGTAGCATTCACTCTTTTTCGCTTGGAAAATAATTTCACGCACTTTTGCACTACTTCCATTCTTAATTCTGGTAAATTCATGAAGTAAGCATGAAAAATCACCCCTAACTTCTCTTGATGATAATGAATTTGACATAGCGCCCTCAGAAAACTCACTCTCTTTTCAGAGACTTTAAGGTACCTCTGTAAAGATTTACATTGGCGATCGATGCTATCAATACCCTATATACATATATAGTTGCATAACGTTTTCCTTCTTCGGAAAACGTCATCGTGTAATACGTACTATAATAACGATACATTTGTGTAGCAGCGGATGCGAACTTAATCTCATTTCAGGCACTTTTATGGTACTGTAAAAGCATCATTATCATATGATGCTGATATCCGTCCGACTTTGCAGACTTACAGCCCTTTTACGTTTACAAACAGATTTGTATATGCTTTACTATGCAAAGTGATTCAATAATCATCAGTTCATGGACATATCAATGAATATATATATATATATATATATATACAAACATATAAATAAATATATTTTTTATGTTTTTCCCTACAGCTGTACACATACACTAACATACATTTATATATATATATATTTTTTATGTATTTATATAATATATATATATATTATATTTATATAAACTGGTTTATTAAAATGTGGGCGTATATGTATGCACATTAACCTGTGAAGCCACATCCTGTCGGAGCTGCGGATTCTATCCGCGATTCCCGGTTCAGGAACGGGCACCACTTTCGAAGGCTCCCACGGATTCCGAACCGAAAATGGCGTCCGAGACGCACAGCCACCGCAATACCTTCTTTTCTGTGCGAGCAATGTCGAGGTTGGGCACGCAGGAGAGAAGAGAGTATGCTATGACTCTGCATTTCTTAGCCTTTTTCAGGTCAGCCACCACCAAGATCAGCTCGCTGCTGTCAAACAGCACCGGCACTTCGACAATGACCTCGCCTGTGCCGCTCTCAATGACCAGGTCAGGATTTAGCACCGGACCCCCGGCATTAAAGTACCGATAAAGCGGGAACGTAAAGCGGGAACGTACCAATTGACGAGAGGCGGGAGCCTCGAGTGGCCGAAGGAGTTCCGATCAGGCGGTGAGTAGTGGGTAGTTCCGATCAGGCGACTTCCTTGTACGACGTCGTTTCGTCGCCTTGTTGCATACAGCATCGACCGGCAGTGGCTCAGAACGTGGCAGCCGGTGTCCACCTTCGTGAGGCATAGGTGGCCACTGATAACCGTCACAGGTTGACGGTTATCTGGGTGACGGTCACAGGCCCGACTCCTAACAGCAGCCACTAATAGTACGTCCAGGCTCATGGGGTGAACAACGCCGGAGTCGTAACGACTAGCCGAGACCCACGGTCTGGAAATGGCTATGGGTAGCCAACCTGTAAGTGGGCAAGGTAACTGCTAACCACGCCCTATTCGGTCTGGGCCGCCCAAACCCGGCTTTCAACGCCTGGCAAACTCCCAAAGCTTAGATATGACGACATGCTGCACGATCGAATGTTCCATCCCGTTGGGCACAGTTGACGTGGCCAAGACTATGGAGCCGGCCAGCGAGAATGGCGGGAGAAATGTTTCGCTCCCCGTCTTGCATGTGCCCACAACGGAGATAGGCCGGCACCTGGAAACAGGGCGCTCACCCTGAGCGCTCCTCGTCTGACGACGGCGCACCGCGAACTCTGCTGACGGTCCAGTCGAGGTAGTGACGTGCGACTGAGCACACGCGCTCGTCGGAGGGGGGGGACAGCATGCGACTGGCTGGCCCGACCCGGCGGATCGCCGAATTCATCACAAAGTTAATTAGCAGAGCTCAGTGCAAACGGGTTGTGGGCCGAGGCAAAGCAAGGCAGGCCGCATGTGGACGTCCGGGCAGAGTTCCGTGAGTGCATCCTCGGACGGTAGCTGGGCAGCCTTAGGCACGAACCGAGCCCAACAGAGGTAATCAAGTCGTCACAAGAAAAGTCCGCAATGCAACGAGCTTTTTCTAGGGGGCGAGAAGGCTGGCCTCCAATGAGTGTACGTCCCTAAAAAGGCAGGAACAGGCCTGCTCTTTCTCAGCGCTGGCTGCCCGTGACCCTGTGGGGCTCCTAGGTAAGCCAAGGACACGATCACCGGCCACTCAGGAATACGTCGGCCCTGCAAGAAGATGATTGCAGGCACGGCATTGGCGCCACACTGGGAGAAAAGGTAAAATTTTTCGATTGGAACGGCATGCCCAGCATCAGGACGGCCCGCTGAGTGGCAGATCTGAGGGCTTGCAGGCTAGAGAATGTATCCGAAAATAAGGCAAGGTCATACGCCAGGGCTCTTACGAATAGAGAAATAACGCTCAGTGTTGCGCTTGACTACATGGTGCTGCTGCAGTGCCTGATGACAGGCTCCATCACTGGATCAAAATCGGGTGGGTGAGAGAGAGAGAGAGAGAGAGAGAGAGAGAGAGAGAGAGAGAGAGGGAGGGAGGGAGAGAGAGTCCTTTCCGACACCACCCTTCGTCGGGAAAGCTGTTAACCACTCGTCGTTAACCCTCAACCCTTAGAGCAAGCCGGTAGAGAGACACTCCATGAAACTGCAGAAATTCTCGTTCAACCTTCCGTGTAGGAGCAGAGAGAGCAGAGATACGTGAGGAATGATTAAGCTCTGAAGGTGCTGTCGAAGGTGATCTGCAGGTCGAGGAACGCAGAGTAGACAACACCAGAACCATGCCAATCCTTTACCTCGTAGAAGGTGCTCTCTACTCTGATAGACTGCTCAAGGCAGACCTCCACGCCCGGCAACATGACCTTCCACTGGGGAGAAGGCAGCCTGCAGCCGCTGGCGAGCTTCGTCATCCTTGCTGCGTGGCAGCCAGAGAGCAGCTTATAGTCCTTCGGCAAGAGCTTAATAGGTTGAAAGTGGATGGGTAAGATGGGGTCGCCCTTTTTGTGGATCAGGGTCGTGAGACCGATCTTCCAAGCTCATGGGATAACACCGAAGTAGAGGCAGTCGTTCAGGAGGATCACCCAATGTTGAACTGTGGCAGATGGAGGCATTCCAGAAGTTCAGCTACTGAAGATGTGGCTAGAGCTCTTTGAGGGCCCGGGGCTTTATAAGAGCTTTCAAACGGTCATTATCGACTGGCCGAGCATGTGATTCGGCCTCCCAGTGGATGCAGCAGGCCGCCAGATTGCCGGAGAAGTTGTGGAAGAAGGATCACCTGGATGGCCTTCGTGCCGTTGGTGGCGTACAACCACCTACCGCAGGCAGGTGTGAGTCACATCTCCGGTCCCACGGCCTCAGCCCATCAGATCAGGTTAGTCCGGCCGAGATGGAAAGCGCTCCAGACGAGCACGGCTGGGCTTTCCCTTGAAGTCCCTGCACATGCCACGGGCGAGAGGCAGCCGTTCTCTGCTGCCGAGGAGGAGGACTGAAGTCAGAAAGCCAAGCCAGTCATGTGCCGGAGTGCTGTCCTGTATGCTAGGTAACCCAAGGGTCACAAAGTCATGCGACGAGAGAGAGGAGGCTGAAGGTCGGCGGCACAGTGTCGTCTGAGTCCGTTGTTGCGTTTATATATATATATATATATATATATATATATATATATATATGGTTAGCCTACTGTCTAATTAATTACAAAAAATGGGTGTTGTTTTTAAGTTCCTTGTAAATGTGGTCAGGTTAGGGGATGTTCTGACGCAGGTCGGGAGGGAGTTTCATACTTTGGGAGCATCGGGTAGCCAGCTCAAAATTAGCTATTTACACATTCCTGCAAAAATAGTCACAACAAAGATATAGTTATTTGATAATAAGAAACCTTAATAGCCACGCACGATCGTAGCTAATTTCTTATGTGGTTATTGGGACGCGGCTTGATGCAAGCAGATATAGCGTCTGCTGGCGAAATCCGGTGGCTGTGGCGTTGCAAGGCAATATCCGGAAGTGAATCCCTGGGAACTGAGGCACGAAGGGTTACGCTGCCCGTGTGCCTCTGCCGAAGCAGTATCGTTGGAAGGCACGCGAAACTGCGTGCTGGCCGTGCGACGATGCACACAAATATGCACATGCGTGCACACATGCGAGCGCACACACACACACCCACACACACACACACACACACACACACACACCCACACACACGCGCGAATATATATATATATATATATACACACACACATATATATATATGTGTGTGTGTGTGTGTGTGTGTGTGTGTGTGTATATATTTACATACAAATATATGTGTGCGTTCGCGGGAGCGAGTGTGTGCATGACACATATGAATCATGGGTCACCCGGTGACACCCAAATGATTTTTTTGGCTTCGTGGACTTAAGAGAATCGATGGAGATGGCTTACATTGCATTACAAGAGACTCGCTAATCTTCGAGCGTCGTACATTTAAGGGACGCTGGAGGAGGTGGAGATGCAGCCTTCTCGCTGGTCGTGCTTGCAGCCGCTTCCGTGTCCATCGAGCAAACAAAGCGAAATGGCAGGACTTGGCTCGGCCAGAGACTGATTGCACTGGAAGCACGGCAAAATCCCGAACGATCAGAGTAGCTTATGCTGGCTGTGCGGCTTGATGCAGGACTGCATAATGGCCACTCTTCAAGTGGCAGTTAGAGGCGCGAACGGCAGAGAAGCTGGCGATTATTTAAATCTACTAGCTAAATATCTAGCAAAAACCTAGCATAGTGGTTGGTAAATATCTGCCACTAGTTTACAGTCTAGTCTGCCATTAATGCTTTCACAAAGAAATTAGCCTCTGGGGGAAACTGGTTGACGCTGACGCTCGAGCAGTTACGTCGTACGACACCTGTCACCTTTCAGCGGTCTTAAGACACGCGGCCGCTATTTAGTGACTGTGGCTAAAACCGAGCCATTAGTAACGGCTCGCTCGGTCGAATGAGAAAATAAAAATACAGTGAGAGGTCTCTGTAAGAAACTCGTTTCGCTCAATGCAAATCGATGGGTGCGTTTGTGACTCGCGCTCGCCGACTTTGAGTAACGGCAGTCCGACGGCCCTCATTTGAATGGATCGGTAGGAAACAAAACTGAAACCACCTTCAAAGACCGTCACCTGGCGGCCGCCATTTTGTGCTAGGTGAACCTCGTCCCCGCTAGAGGCGCTCGAGAAGCGGCCGGTTGACATAAGTAGGGGCGCCGGTGTTGGAGTCTGCCCTTTCGTCATTCTTCAGCCTAATGTCTCTGATAGATTCACGTCTAGCCGAGGTGCTGCATCCGCGGCCGCAGCCGCTCAGCGTGGCTACGCTCCTCGATCGTCGCACCGATCAGCCCGGTGCTGGCTGCGAGTCGCTTCCCCTGCAGCAGTTGCTGCGCCTGGGCGAGCCAGCCGTCGGAGCCGTGGAAGCGAGGCCGCGGCCTCATGCATCTCGGCTAGACGGCTGTGGCTGCGGAACACTGACCTTTGCGAGCGCGGCAGCGTTGCTGCTGCTTCTCAGCTTCGGTACGTCGGAAGAGCTGCCTCGGCGGCGGCGGTGGCTGAGGCACTTGCTGGCTGCTCAATCTGGTCATGTCTAGCTTGCCTGTTCATTGACTTTATTGGTACTGAGCCTCGTCATTCACTTACTTGCCGCTAGCTGATCGGTCGCATTAATAAAGGAAAGTATCGTTAAATTTACTTTTGCCTAAGGTGGCTGTAGGTGCCATGGCGAGGCACTTAACGGACGCTTCACGGATTGATGATTTGGCACGTGATTCGGCACGGAACCAGTCGCTTTGCATGAAAGATTTTTCATCGTCATCTTGGGGTCATCTGCTTTTAATCCGATTTTCGCTCGACTGCTAGTGGCATTCAAGCTTTTTTCTCGGAGAAGAAATTTAGCGCGCTCCTGCACTCGAGCCATTCTTAATCCTAGTAAATTCAAGAAGTAATTATTCAACACTACTCCTACGTCCAATAAACGAGGGTTAATCGCTGCTGTGGAAAGTTAATACTGCAAGGGTTTTCCATGGCTACGTGTGCTACCAATCCCCTTTACGCGAGTATAGTGGGCTCTTTTAGGAAGCCTTTATCTTGAAGTCTTTATTTTGATATTAACAAGTTTGCATAGCACCCATGAGAACTTAAATCTTTTTACAGGCACTTTAAGCGCGTTATGAAGGAAGTATAATTAAATCGTGTTGATGTCCGTCCACTTTGCAGACCAACTGCCACTTAACGCTTGTAAATGAATTTGTATTTGCTTTATTACGCAAGGTGATTCAATATCAATCGGTTGACATGATGCATATATATATATATATATATATACATATATATATATATATATATATATATATATATACATATATACATATATATATATATATATATAAATGCACAATACACATGCACAATACATACACACACGCGTGCAGACCTACACATATCTCATTGGCTAAACGGAGGAGAGCTTTTGCTGAAGTCGTTTACAATTTCCAATTTCTGATTCCAACTCGGAGCGCCGCTCAAGCTGACGCCTACGGTCAATTAATTCCTTACAACACCGAGCGCCCAGCCTGACTCGCGGGCCAGTTGGTGCGAGCTGGATAACTGGATGACTCGTTGGCAGCGAATGTAGAGAGGACCATGTACCATGCACAGCTGTCATCTCTGGTGTAGCGTATGGAAGAGAGACGGAGCATCGGTGGACAACTTCCAGAAAGCAGTTCGCTCTCCCTTTGCAGCCGAAGCGTCCGGGCTCTGCGGCCTGTTTGTGATGACGTCCCTCGCAGATCTGCCCTACGTCACCGTCGACGACACGGCGACGCTGCAGTCGTCGATCGGAGCGTCGCTGGCCACGTGCAGCCTGGACTGCCTGCTTCGAAGTGACTGCGTCGGCTTCTACTTCCGCGGCGAAGCGGGAACGTGCCGTCTGCTACGGCGGCTCGTCTTGCCATCGAATGGCGACGACCTGTTCTACATTAGTCAAGCGGGTTCGTTGCCGTCGGCCGCGCCGCGTACGCCGTATTCCGCGTGCGTGTCGCTCACTGAACAAGTATTACGAGCCTGCATCTCTTTAGCAGCGCTCAGTTGCTCGGTTGTTCGCAGTCGCAGTTGCGCATGCGCAGCGTCCTGCAGCACGTGCGTCCGGTTCCGGTCCGAGCGTCCGGTCGAATGAGCGTGTGTGTGCGGCGGGTCGTGGCTGGTCGGGTTAGCTGACAGCCGGACCAACGGCTTAGAGCACGTCTGCGACTACGTTATTGTAGCGGCAAGTTTTCATCATCGGCCGCTGGTGAGTCAGTTGTTTTAAGTTTCGCTGCGTCTATGTCCTTTCGACATCAAACGAAGAGCTAACAGCGCACCAGACTTGCGGCAGCGTACGTTGGTTCCTCGCGATGCGTCGTTGGCACGTGCTTGTACGTGCCAACACTGTGCATACATGCTGCCACTAGCCACATTTTACATGTTGACCCCGCTTTTTGTCCTCTAAGCGTGCTATGCTCGTTGGCATTCCGCACGCCGCGAGTCACTTCCACCAAGGCGAGTTGGGCTGAGCTTCAGCGGGCATGCCTCGGGCTACACTTCGGCGCGCGCGGATCTGGGTCGCTGCACAGCTCCAAGAATCCAGCTGAAATCTGACTTTTACGGTAGCGTTCAGCGAGCACGCTGCCCCATGCTCAGACGCAACAAGTGAAGCGAGCTGGCTCGCATTCCTCGGGGTGGGAAGGAGACGGGGAATTGGTCGTTTCTCGCCGTTTCTTACATCGTCGTTTCTCTTCTTACATCGCCGTTTCTTACATCGTACATTCTCGCTGTCGTTTCTCTTCTTTTTCCTGCGATGAAAAACTGACAAAATACTAGATGACCATGACCCGCTTGGTGAAAATACACCCAGCCTATTTTCAGGCTTGGTGTATTTTCACCGAGCGGGTCATGGTTTGTCGCGTCGCCTATCTTCAAGTAGGAGGACGGAGGTCACGGGGTCAACTGTCCGCTTCATAAGCGAGCGCCAGTGCAGAGGCCACCTCTGGGGCTGTAAAGCTACGACTCAGACAGAAGACGCTGCAAGTTCAACTGCTCAAAAATCCGTCCACGCTCTCGAGTCGCGCTCTATCGTGTCAATGAGTGCTCGAGCGAAGCATTCAATTTTGAAATTATTTTAAGCAATTTCAAAATTAAAAAATTAACCCAAATACTTCGAGTTATTTTAAATTAAATAAATTAAATTAAATTTATATAAATTTAATTAAATTAAAAAATTTAGAAAAACCAAGGTGAGCTCAAGCAAAGCATTACGCTTTTAAAATTCTTTTAAAGTTTTTCTTTTTTAAACCAGTACAATTAAATTAAATTAGTTATTTAATTTCAATACATTTAGCGTGACTAAAAAAAAGTAAAATGAAGGTGCCCTCTTGAGTCGACCCGTGCTTGAGCAAAGCAGGCAGTTTTAAAATGATTATACAATTTTTACAATTTTAATCAATTAAAATAAATTTAATTAAATTTGATCCATTTATTTTAAAACAAATACCAAATCGAGGCATGCTGTCGAGTCGACGCCAACTCAAGCGAAGCAGTCAATTGCCGCGAAACTCAATGGCTACGGCGGAAACGGAAACGGCTTGCATCGAGGTAGTCGAGTGAAGCTGCAGCTCCCCTGCAGCTTCACTCGACTACCGACTCGCTGCGAGCGATCTCGAGGCGCTCTCTCTCTCTCCCCTCTCTCTCCTCTCTCTCTATCTCTATCTATCTCTATCTATCTCTCTCCTCTTTCTCTCTCCTCTCTCTCTCTCTCTCTCTCTCTCTTTATCTCGCTCTCTCTGTCTCTCTTTCTCTCTCTCTCTCTCTCTCTCTCTCTCTCTCTCTCTCTCCCTCTCTGGCATCGCAGGCAGTCCATCACAGTGGTCGATCGCTGCTCAACTCGAAGGCTGAGGCTGAGATGCTAGCGATGGCGGTGGCATGCTCTCCTCATTCAGGGGCGAGGCGTGCGATTGTCCGCTCTCGAGCCCGCTTCTAAGTGCGTCACTTTCTCTGCAGGCTTCGGAGAACCAGGAATCATATCGTTGAGTGAGTATTGAGCAGAATGCTGCGCCGTTAGTTGGTCAACAAGTGAACGCTACTGTTAATACTACTCAATAGTGAGAAACAGTTGGCTGTAAACGACGAGCAAGCTAGATCCGTGTCGACTTTGCTCGGTAATGACACCAGGCGACGAAAACGCTTGCTTACGGGAACTAGTCACGTGACTAACTCAGCCGAACGTGGGCTCGCTCAACGCCATGCGATCTTTCGCTTCTTCCTTTCTACAGACAAGCCGGCCTGGCAGTCAACAACGTACGACGTACCGGGTGACTTGACGCCGGCGTCGTGCTGCGAACCCGCGTATGCATTCGACGGCGACATCAACACTCTCGCTCACACGCAGAGCGCTCTCTACCAGTGGATCGCCGTGGATCTGGCAGGGCAGCACGTGATCTCGACGATCGCCGTGACTACCCGGTGCTACTGCTGCGGTTGGTGATCGGCTCGGTGGCTGCATGCACGTGCAGCGGCGCAGTGGCTGCCCGGCTGCTTCTCGCCGATCGAGCTCCGATCGAGGACTCCAGTCATTCGGGCCGCGGCATTGGACCTCGACTCGGAGCGCGACTCGGTTGGATGAAGCGCTCCCCCACGTTCGCCACGGCTGATTTTACCGCGTCTCGTGGCGGCTGCGGCCGCCGGGTTGCCGGGGTAGAGACCGAGCGGCAGCGGAGCGAGAGCAACCGCTGCGTTATGTCGTTCGCGGTCAGGCTGCCGTAGTAGTTTTTCCTTTCGGCATCCTCAACTCAAAAATCTCAAGATCGGTGCATCAGCGCTAGAAATTCGGGAAAGGGAAGCCGAAATTTACCTTAAAAAAAGAGCCTGAGCTTCAATTCACTGGCGACCTGCTATTGGCTACAGTGCCACCAGGCGACCTAAAATTTCCTGCGTTAGGAGCCAGTCTCGGCGAATACATCGTCTCCACAATCATGCCTGCCCGCTTTCAGCTACACAGCACTACTAAAATTCGGGCTTGTTCAGATAAGGATACCACGTCTAAGTTGGTCCATGCATTTGTGACATCCTGTCTTGACTTCCGTAACTCACTGCTTGCTGGCCTACCGCCATGGGCAGTCAGGCTAAAATTGCTAAAATTCGGGCTTTTTTAGACAGGAATACCACATCTAAGTTGGTCTGTGCATTTTTGACATCCCCTCTTGACTTCTGTAACTCACTACTTGCTGGCCTACCGGTATGGCCAATAAGGCGCTTACAGCTGGTGTGAAACTATGCAGTTAGGCGTGTCTGTCCTGAGCCTCGCAGTTGCCAAATGACACTACTTCTCGCCGTCCTGCACTGGCTACCAGTCAAGCAACGGATCGACTTCAAGGTTTTGTCGCTCACTTTTAGGTCACTTCATTCTTTGGCTCCAGCCTATCTCTCAGATCTACTCCCCCATCAGGCCAAGAATCGTACCTCTCGCTTTTCGGAATCGAACAGTTTACCAATACCTCGTACAAACCTAAAATCCTTTGGAGACCGGGTATTTAGTTCGTATGCTCTCAAAGCCTAGAGCTCCCTCCCGACCTGCGTCAGAACTTCCCCTGATTTGACCACATTTAAAAGGAATTATAAAAACACACGTGTTTAGGACAACATTTAGTGGGTCCCTGTGATTCGTCCGTCACGTGCTTGTGCATGCTTACACTGTGCATGCTGCCACTAACCACACTTGCATATTGACCCAGTGCGTTTCACCCCTAAGAATGTTATTCATGTTGTTTGTCAAGCATGATATCACTCACCAGTCAGTCACGTTTCCCTTTTTCCCCCTTTTTCCCTTTGCAGCAAACGTAAAGCTCATACAAAGATATTGAGTTCTCTGAGGGTGCTTTATCAAGTGCAGCATTATTATCATTATTATTATTACGTTTCTCTATAATATAATTATAAAGTCTCTCTCTATACATATATATATACATATAAATATATGCTATATCTACAGCTTGCATACATATATATATGCATAATAATAATAATAATAATAATGTACTTGATAAAGCACCCTCAGAGAACTTAATTTTCTTCTAGGCGCTTTACATTTGCTGCAAAGGGAAATGCAATTAAATGGTAAGTAAAATCATGCTTGAAAAACAAACAAATAGAATACCATGGTTAGGGGTGACATGCACAGGGTCAGCATGCAAATGTGGTTAGTGGCAGCATGCACAGTGTCAGCACGCATAAGCACGTGATGGACGAATCATAGGGACCCACTAAATGCTGTCCTAAATAGGTGTGTTTTTAAGTTCCTTTTAAATGCGGTCATGTCAGGGGATGTTCTGACACAGGTCGGGAGGGAGTTCCAGGCTTTGGGAGCATACGAACTAAATGCACGATCTCCAAAGGATTTCAGGTTTGTACGAGGTATTGGTAAACTGTTGGATTCCGAAAAGCGGTTGGTACGATGCTTGGCCTGATGGGGGAGTATGTCGGAGAGATAGGCTGGAGCCATAGAATGAAGGGACCTAAAAGTGAGCGACAAGAGCTTGAAGTCAATCCGTTGCTTGACTGGTAGCCAGTGCAGGTCGGCGAGAAGTGGAGTCATGTGGCAACTGCGACGCTCACGACAGACAAGCCTAGCTGCAGAGTTTTGCACCAGCTGCAATCGCCTCATCGCACATGCATGAGTGCTTGTGTGTGTGTGTGTGTGTGTGCGTACGTGCGCGTGCGCGCGCGTGTGTGTGTGTGTGTGTGTGTGTGTGTGCATATACAGTTGCATATCTATGCACTTGCATCTATTATTTCACACACCCATCAAGACAATGCTGGTTTTATAGTGTACAGCTGCTCTGGTACAATCAAACCCCAAGGGACTTTATAGGGATATAGTTGCTTGACCATGTTCCATGCTACAAACAAATTATTGAGAAGCTGATCAAGGAGCTCAAGTCAGATCAACATCAAGCTGGAATGGAATGAGCTGCTGCTGCTGCAGCTTCTCGGAAGCTCTAGCTGCATTCCCATGATGCTCGGACGGCTGGGATGTAGTGCCAGCCGTCCGAGCAGCCAGGACAGATGCTATCATTATTATTGTGCATATTATTATTTTTACTCTCTTGCAATTTGACAGACGCTACAAAAAAAGCAGATGCGAAGCAAAATTCCGGAGCAAAATTCCTACTATGGGCGGCGCCCGGCTCGTCCGTCGCGGCACCGCGGCTATTCGCAAGCCCGCGTCTCTAAAGGACGAAGAATCTCTTCTTTGGCCTCCGCGAAAGCGGCGCGCCTGCCCTTAGCTCGTTCCCGCACTCAACTAGGACGCCTAGGACGACTTAGGAACGCTTCCCTTCGCGTCTCTCCGCGTAGCGCTCGTGAGTGCCCAGCAGCCAGTCGGAGCGCTCTCGGCGAGCCGCCTGCTAGCACTCCTCTGCAGCTGCTGGCGAGCGGCTCAGCACGGTGCACAGCAAGGACGGACGTGACTACAGCTGACGTGACTTTCGCGCCGAAAGGACGCGTCGTCAGCTGATGTCGTCGGTCGTCCTCACCGGCAGCTCGCGGAGCCGCCGCTCGATTGCCGCCGGCTCCGTTTAGGTTACCGGGCGCACGACTACGATTTGTGCGTCGGCTCGAGCCCGACTCCAGCTTCCGATTTCTTCAACGGATCGCTGTGCTCTCACTTTCCTGGAGAGATGGAGAGTTGTCAGAGCGTCAACTTTACATGCCCACATTCTACGGTTGGAAGATACGTGAGCATACAAGTCATGACGCCAGCGTCCAACGGCGACGACTTGTTCAACTTGGCCGAGATGAACGTCTACGGAGCTTTGCTCTAGCCGGTGCCAACGTCCAACGGGTAACCGTCCGAGCCGACGACGACGCCGCCGCTTACGAGATCGCTCTGCTACCACTGTATTTTCAAGTGTCACTCCGAGAGTCTCTTTGGCGTGGACGTGCCTCGTGAGGCGTCGCCGAAAGCCAACAGGCAGCTGAGCACGTGACTCGCTGAGCACGTGACTCAATGCCCCTGTGCGGCGAAAATGGTAGTGACGCTTGTGCCCGTCGCCACGGCAACCTGTAACAAGAGTTCGGCGATAAGAAAGCGAGCCGCCTGCACTTTCCGCCATCTGCTTCGTTCTAACCCTCTGCACAGCAATAGTAGCAGTGTTTTCTTTTCAGAGGACTCGGTTGCGTGCACTATAGGACAGCTGTAATCCTATACCGTAACGACCATGCCCGTGTACCGAGGTCAGCATTATCAATAATTCTTGTCAGAGCGTGCACACCTTTTTAATTACCGTCAGTCTAACATAAATAAAACAAAATTGCCTGACTTCGGCGGTAGCTCCGTTTGCTGAGCTCCTGAGTTAGAGTTTAGCCTGAAGCTATCTCTCGAAACTATCCTCTCGAGGAGTCAGTAAGCCCTCTAAACTAATTCGGAAGCAACAACATTACGCCGCAAGGGATTAGCTTCAACCTAATACTTGCACCGGAGTGCATCTGCACAGAATCTGCCGAAGCAACCAGAAAATGTGGCTTCTGCTTAGGCGTCGGTGCAGCTCGGCTATTTCCCTCGTCAAGCAAATGCTAGAAAGTGTGCCCTTGAACGCAGTGGCAGTGTAATGGCCGTCAGTCTCGATGCCGGTTTCTACGAATCCAAATTGATCTCGGTCGATTATCGAAGGAATTAAAGTTAATGCGAGCGACAGCCCAGCCTTTCCCAGCGTGCTGCTCGCCGGCAAGCGATCGTCACCGCGACAACGCCGCTCTTGAAATGTAACGTATCGATCATCTGTAACTCTCAAAAGCGACAAACACTGTGTGGGTGTTACACAAGAAAAGTTTCTACAGCTCACTCCAACCCTGAGCAACATTTGGTACGCATGTGATAGCTACCAGACTTCATCTCTCCTAAGACAAATGAATAGCCGTAGCTGAGTCAGGAGGGCTGATTACGTAGTGAGTAGCATGAAAGTATCAGCTCTAGGCGGCAAGTAAGGATGTGCCATAGTCGGCAGCAGGATAGTAGTTGTCGTTCGTAAGAATCGTGTTAGTGAGGTCCACACTCCAGGGCATGCAGAGCTAAGGCTCTTGTCGCCAACGGTCTTTAAGCGGAGGAATGGAACCGCTAATTTTTCGTCATAGAAGATGTAAGGGCACGATGAGACTATAACCGGCTGTACAGTCAGTACAGTCAGTTCAGCTTGGTACGAAGGATCCAAGCACTGTTGGGCCTCCTGGGTCAGAGTAAGAACTTTACTCTGTATCCGTCAATCAATAGAAGCCCTTTTATCAAAGGAGACACGTGGTCAGACCTCGGATTTGTTAGCTACCCCTGCAGCCGTATTCATCAGCAGCTGCAACGGACAAGCTTGCCTTAATTGGAAGCTCAGCCAAAATAAAATTGAAATAATTTAGCTTAGACAGAACCACAGAGCTAGATAAGCTGTGGCTTTGCGAGTCACCATCGGAGACAGTCCCTAATCGGCAATGCGCATCGGACGTGATGACTAGCAGTGGACGCCATTTTTCTATTAAAACTTTAGAAATTTAGCAGCCTCCAAAGAAGGTTATTAAAAACTCCGAGAACCTGTTGAAAATTTTCACAACTTAATCCCCTATTAAAAAGGCAAATTCTTATAGTCGAGCCAAAGGCTTTGAATGTCCTAAGAGTTGCAGCTCTGTCTTGTCGACGTAAAGTGTAGGGAAGTTTGTTAACACCTGGGATCCAAAGTCTGCTAGGTAAGAGTTTAATGTATCGGTCCATACAGCTTCTTCCGAGGTTTTAAATAGCAAATGCAATTGATTTTATTCAGAATAGATACGATTTTCGAGATCCAAGAGAAAATGTTTCAGCTATTGCACGGAAATCGGCGTGCAAAGCGTCAGTTAAGTAGTCAAAATGAAAGTTAAAATCACCCAGCGCTATTAAAGACCAATTTCTTGCACCCAGTATATCGACATTAGATCGAAAAATCTGGATAATTGACTTGGTATTTTGGAGCCATTGATTACTGCCACAATTTGATGCTTGTTCTCTAATGAACCCGAAAATAAAGTATTCGAGGCTACTTCAAACGGTTGAAAATTGAGCAAGGAACCTGAGTCAATCGTGACTAACAGTTTTGACTGACTTAGATCTCAAAAATAACTAGAAAGATCGGAGTGGCATTGATTATTGTCTGATAGTTAGTCAATTTCATTACTTGTTGAGCTGGAGTTTTTTGAGGGGAGAAATTTAAAGCAGTCTCTGAGCTTACAGCAGGCCTTATGATCACGAAGTCGGAGCGATTCACAGCAGCGCCTGAGGGAGATCGAGCTGGCTAGTTTAAGAGAGTGCTTAGAGTACAGAGCATGAGCTGCCTGCCGGCCATTGCATCTGCTTTGCATGGGTAGCATATGCGAAATAAACTATTCAAGATTGTGGCAACAGCATACACAAAAACGAATTCATTGGAATGACGACTGCGAAACGATAATAGCCACGCATGAACGCACGCAATTTCTTTTGTGCCTACCGGGATGCGGTTTGGCGCTTGCTGTAGTAGCGGCAAAATCTGGCGGCTGTTGCGTCGGATAGCGTTATCCGGAAACCACTCTCTGGGGGCTGAGGAGCGAAGGAATAGGCTGCCCGATCACCCCACGCGAGCGCCGCGGCAGCCACTACGGAAGCATCATTGCTGGAAGGCACGCGAACGTGCGTGCTGGCCGCCCGGGCTACCGTTGCTGCTGTTGCACGAGATTACAGTCAAATTCTCATGTCCAGTGGAACATACTTACTTTATTGGAAGGTTATTAAAAATCTGCAATGTTAAAGATGCAGACAGCATGGCGGCCGCATCTCGGAAGCGTGGACGCAGGGCATAAACTCATTGACGCGGTAAGCTTTTAGAAGTCTATAGACACGCAATTTACCACGTGCTACCGTCGAAAATAAACGGATATGCTTTAAGCACATCAAATCTTGATTTATTTCCGCCTGCAACGTTCTCCTTCTTCGTACGAGCTTCGAGTTTCGTACCGGAATTCTGCAAAACTGGGAAAACTACAGTCGAGCGCTTTTGCGGGCGAGCTAATAATTAAGGAGCAAATAATTAATAATAATTAATAATTAATAAATTATAATAATAAATAATAATTAATAATTAAGGAGTAGAGGAGTCGTATCATTTAACTTTTGCGCGAATTATTAAGAAAATTATTAAGCTATTTTGCGCGGTAATTAGTCCCATCGACCGTGCTAATAATTAAGGAGTAGTGGAGACGTATCATTTAACTTCGCGAAGTCACATTAGGACCCCTTAGGGCTAAATGTCGATCGGAATGCACGCTGGTTTGTTCCAATGGTTAAGGTAGTCCCATCGACCGCGGTCGACGTTAATTTCACGGTTGAGGTCGCGGGCTCGAGCCCGTAGCCCGTACGTGAAGCGTTTGAATAGAGATTAAGTTCTCTTGGGGTGCCGTGCAAAATTGATAATAAATACTTGTGAATGCTTACTGGCGCGCGCTACTCGGGTTTCTCGGCACCATCGGCGGCATCTCCTTTTTTCCCGCAGACCGAGCGGCAGCAAAGGATACTGCGACTGCGCAAAGCAAGCACTTCCGCCGCCTGCCTGTGACGATCACTACGGAGCCGAAGCTTTAGGCGCGCATCCGGAAGGTCGCCACGAGGGCTGCGATTTTACCGCAACGCGACTGTCGGCATGCGACCGTGCCGCGGGCGTGCCTAGCGAAGCGTGGCGAGCGGGTCACGATAGGCGGAGCGTCAAGGGCGCGGTAGAGGTGTGGCAGGCAGTGGATTCGATCGGCTGCAATGCAATTTGTGCCGATCTGTAACTCTGGAGAAGACAGAGTCCTTCTCGCTGTTCTTCGTGCTTGCAGCTGCTGCACCGTCACGTCAACGAGAAGAAAAGTGAAGAACATGAGTTCCCTCGGCGTTTATCGTTTATCATTTATTTCCTCCTCGGCGTTTATCGTTCGAACCGGAAGAGTTTCTAGAAACTGGGGCGTGCGCACGGCTGATGCTGACTGGGTGAAACACGGTCCAACTTGGTGGCGGGCGATGTCGCTCAAAGCGGTGGATGAAAATTGCTGAAGAAACTGGCGAACAGTCAAAATGACCAGTCAACTATTCACGAAATGCCGAGTTTAACGGTAAATATCAGGCACCAGTTAAATATCTAGCCTTTCATTAGTGGTTTGACGGAGAAATTACCGTCTGAAGAAACGTGTTGACGTAAATGCATGCTATTTCAGTCTTTGTTTATTTATCTTGAAATCATCAGAACGCATAACCATGGCGAGCTTGTATGTGCCAATTCGCCGTTTATGAGATCAAGTGCTAACCAAGAGATATTGGGGAAACCAGAAGTGCATGGCAACTGCTGCGGCGACAGGCGGCGCCAGCGCTAATAATGCTTTCGTGGCGACAGGTGAATCTAGAGCGGTCGCGTTGGCGACGGGTGACGCTCGAATGGTCTCGTCGAATGCCACCTGTCGCTTTTTAGCTGTCTTTGACAGGTTTCTAACACCGACTGACTGGGGCTAAAGCTGAACCATTAGTAACGGCTCGATTGCCTGAATGAGACAATGAGGCAGAGAGAGAGAGAGACAGACGGGGGTTCTTATGAAACTAAATTTGTCACTGCAATTCGATCGATGCGCGTGCGAAACGCACTCGTCGACTTTGTATTAAAGCATTCTGACTGCTGTCTTTTAAATGGGCCGATTGAATGATGCAAGAATCGACGTTAAAGATTTCTCCACTTGGTCGCTCTTGTCCGCTAGTCAAAGCGACCATTCTCGGCCGCTGCTATCCGCTAGAGGCGCTCGAGAAGCTGACTCGATTGGTCGATTGAAGCGCCGCTCTCTCGTTTGTCTTCCGTCGTTTTTCGTGTCCAGACGCACGTCTCGGCGAGCTGGCGCAGCCTACGCTACCGGTCAGCGTGGCTACGCGCGATCGTCACCTCGATCATCGTCACCACTGCGGCACCTGAGTGTCGCTGCTTTAGCAGCTGCTGCTTCCGATCGAGCGAGCAGTCGGAGGGAGCAATGGAAGTGAGGCTGCGGCCGCTCGCGAGGCCGCTGACTCCTGCTTCTCGACTCGACGCCCCGATTTGCTCTCTGCGTCGCGGCGGCACAGTGGCTTGTGCGTCCGCCGCAGCATTGCTGATGCTGTTTCTTCCATGCTTTGGTACGTTCAAAAAGCTGCCATGGCGCCGGTGGCGGCGGCGGCGGCGGCGGCTTAGCCCAGCCCATTCTTGTACAGTTCGCCCCAAACGCTTTCGTTCCCATGACTTAGCGCTAGCTGGAAGGCCGAGTAAATAAAGGGAAGGATCGTTGAAGCTAGTTTTGCCAACGACGGCTGTGTGGGTGGCGGGGCAGCTAACGAACTATATAGGATTCGGTTATTCCGCACGCGATTCAGCACTTGACGCGGCGCGTGATGCGACACGTGATTCGGCTTTGTAGCAGTCGCTTTGCATGAATGACTATCAGTCGTCATCGTCGTGTCGTTGCTTTAAGGATGGTTTTTTTGCTCGACCACTTGTTGATAATAATGAATTCGACATAGTGCCCTCAGAAAACTCACTCTCTTTTCAGACACTTTAAGGTAGCTCTGTAGAGATTTTCATTGGCGATCGATGCTACCAATACCCTATATATATATATATATATATATATATATATATATATATATATATATATATATATATATATATATATATAATTGCATAACGTTTTCCTTCTTCGGAAGACGTCATCGTGTAATACGTACTATAATAACGATAAATTTGTGTAGCAGCGGATGCGAACTTAATCTCATTTCCTGCACTTTGATGGTACTGTGAAGGCATCGTTGTCATATGATATTGATATCCGTCCGACTTTGCAGACTGACGGCCCTTTTACCTTTACAAACAGATTTGTATATGATTTACTATGCAAAGTGATTCAATAATCATCAGTTCATGGACATATCAATGAATATATATATATATTTATTTATTTATGTTTTTCCTTACAGCTGTACACACACACACACACATACATTTATAAATATAGATATTTTATGTATTTATATAGTATATATATATATATATATATATATATATTATATATTTATATAAACTGGTTTATTAAAATGTGGGCGTATATGTATGCACATTAACCTGTGAAGCCACATCCTGTTGGAGCCGCGGATTCTATCCGCGATTCTCGGTTCAGGAACGGGCACCGCTTTCGAAGGCTCCCACGGATTCCGAACCAAAAATGGTGTCCAAGACGCACAGCCGCCGCAATACCTTCTTTTCTGTGCGAGCAATATCGAAGTTGGGCACGCAGGAGAGAAGAGAGTATGCTATGACTCTGCATTTCTTAGCCTTTTTCAGGTCAGCCACCACCAAGATCAGCTCGCTGCTGTCAAACAGCACCGGCACTTCGACAATGACCTCGCCTGTGCCGCTCTCAATGACCAGGTCAGGATTTAGCACCGGACCCCCGGCATTAACGTACCGATAAAGCGGGAACGTAAAGCGGGAACGTACCAATTGACGAGAGGCGGGAGCCTCGAGTGGCCGAAGGAGTTCCGATCAGGCGGTGAGTAGTGGGTAGTTCCGATCAGGCGACTTCCTTGTACGACGTCGTTTCGTCGCCTTGTTGCATACAGCATCGACCGGCAGTGGCTCAGAACGTGGCAGCCGGTGTCCACCTTCGTGAGGCATAGGTGGCCACTGATAACCGTCACAGGTTGACGGTTATCTGGGTGACGGTCACAGGTCCGACTCCTAACAGCAGCCACTAATAGTACGTCCAGGCTCATGGGGTGAACAACGCCGGAGTCGTAACGACTAGCCGAGACCCACGGTCTGGAAATGGCTATGGGTAGCCAACCTGTAAGTGGGCAAGGTAACTGCTAACCACGCCCTATTCGGCCTGGGCCACCTAAACCCGGCTTTGAACGCCTGGCAAACTCCCAAAGCTTAGATATGACGACATGCTGCACGATCGAACGCTCCATCCCGTTGGGCACAGTTGACGCGGCCAAGACTATGGAGCCGGCCAGCGAGAGGGTAAGAGCAACGTTTCGCTCCCTGTCTTGCATGTGTCCACAACGAAGCTAGGCCGGCACCTGGAAACAGGGCGCTCACCCTGAGCGCTCCTCGTCTGACGACGGCGCACCGCGAACTCTGCTGACGGTCCAGTCGAGGTGGTGACGTGCGACTGAGCGCACGCGCTCGTCGGGGGAAGGGACAGCATCCGACTGGCTGGCCCGACCCGGCGGATCGCCGAATTCATCACAAAGTTAATTAGCAGAGCTCAGTGCAAACGGGTTGTGGGCCGAGGCAAAGCGAAGCAGGCCGCATGTGGACGTCCGGGCAGAGTTCCGTGAGTGCATTCTCGGAAGGTAGCCGGGCAGCCTTAGGCACGAACCGAGCCCGACCGAGGTAATCAAGTCGTCACAAGAAAAGTCCGCAATGCAACGAGCTTTTTCTAGGGGGCGAGAAGGCTTGCCTCCAATGAGTGTACGTCCCTAAAAAGGCTAGAACAGGCCTGCTCTTTCTCGGCGCTGGCTGCCCGTGACCCTGTGGGGCTCCTGGGTAGGCCAAGGACACGATCACCGGCCACTCAGGAATACGTCGGCCCTGCAAGAAGATGGTTGCAGGCACGGTATTGGCGCCACGCTGGGAGAACACGTTACACTTTTCCGATTGGAACGGCATGCCCAGCATCAGGACGGCCCGCTGAGTGGCAGATCTGAGGGCTTGCAGGCTAGAGAACGTACCCGAAAATAAGGCAAGGTCATACGCCAGGGCTCTTACGAATAGAGCAATAACGCTAAGCGTTCCGCTTGACTACATGGTGCCGCTGGAGTGCCTTATGACTGGCTCCATCGCCGGATCCAAATTGGATGGGTGAGAGAGAGAGAGATAGATAGATAGAGTTCTTTCGGACACCAGCCTTCGTCGGGAAAGCTGTTAACCACTCGTCGCTAACCGGCAGCTCCTAGAGCGAGCCGGTAGAGAGACACTCCATGAAACCGCAGAAATCCTCATTCACCCTTCCGTTCAGGAGCAGAGAGAGCAGAGATACGTGAGGAGTGGTGAAGCTCTGAGGAATGCTGCCGAAGGTGCTCTGCAGGTCGAGGAGCACAGAGTAGACAACACCAGAACACAGAGTAGACAACACCAGAACACAGAGTAGGCAACACCAGAACACAGAGTAGACAACACCAGAACACAGAGTAGACAACACCAGAACACACAGTAGACAACACCAGAACACAGAGTAGACAACACCAGAACACACAGTAGACAACACAAGAACACAGAGTAGACAACACCAGAACACAGAGTAGACAACACCAGAACACAGAGTAGACAACACCAGAACAATCATGTCAGTCCTTTACCTCGTCGAAGGTGCTCTCTACTACGATAGACTGCTCAAGGCAGACCTCCACCCCCCCCCGGCGAGCTTCGTCATCCTTGCTGCGTAGCAGCCAGAGAGCAGCTTATAGTCCTTCGGCAAGAGCTTAATAGGTCGAAAGTGTATAGATATGATGGGGTCACCCTTTTTGTGGATCAGGGTCGTGAGATCAATCTTCCAAGCTCTTGGGATGACACCGAAGTAGAGGCAGTCGTTCAGGAGGATCACCCAAGGTTGAAGAGTGGCAGATAGAGGCATTCCAGAAGTTTAGCTACCGGAGATGTGTCTAGAGCTCTTTGAGGGCCCGGGGCAACATTGTTCCCGGACAGTGGTGACAAAAGCTCGTGCCCTGTACCAGTCTAGGCGGGACCGTCCACTTTTATAAGAGCTTTCAGACGGTCATCATTGACTGGCCAATCATGCGACCAAAGCCTGCGATTCGGCCTCCCAGTGAAGGCAGCAGGCCGCCAGATCGCCGGAGAAGTGGTGGAAGAAGGATCACCTGGATGGCCTTCGTGCCGCTGGTGGCGTACAACCACCTACCGCAGGCAGGTGTGAGTCACATCTCCGGTCCCACGGCCGCAGCCCATCAGATCAGGTTAGTCCGGCCGAGATGGAAAGCGCTCCAGACGAGCACGTCACGTTAGGCTTTCCCTTGAAGTCCCTGCACATGCCACGCACGAAAGGCAGCCGCTCTCTGCTGCCGAGGAGGAGGAGGACTGAAGTGAGAAAGCCAGGTCAGTCACGTGCCTGAGTGCTGTCCCGTATGCTAGGTAACCCAAGGGTCACAAAGTCATGCGACGAGAGAGAGGCGGCTGAAGGGGCCACCGACAGGTCCCCTTGAGGAGATGGTCCCGCAGAATATATATATATATATATATATGTGTGTAAATATATATATATATATATATATATATATGTGTGTATATATATATATATATATATATATATATATATATATATATATATATATATATATGTATATATATGTGTATATATATATATGTGTATATATATATATATATATATATATATATATATATATATATATATATATATATATATATATATATATATATATATTTATATATATATATATATATATATATATATATATATATATATATACATATATATATATATATATATATGACCCTTCTTGACTAGGATGACTTAGAGACACTCCTGCGGGAACATGAGCCAATTGAAACCTATTTTGTATTAAATCTAAATCGCTAGCTTGGATCTGATAGTTGCTGTGCAGGGCGACAGTCTGTAAAGCCTTCACGTACAGATGTGCCTATTTCTTTGCGTTCGAGCTTTGCAGAGCACGTGGCTGCAACACTGAATTAAGAGCGACGCTGCAAACTTAAGCAGTTAGTCGGCATCTTAAGAGCTCCTCAATGCTAGCCCACCGTCGAGCAGCTGAAGGAGCCATGCCGATCTCAACCTCTAAAGCCCACAGACTGTAGGGCTGGAAATGGTTATCAGTTAAAACCACTCCGAACGGCCGGTCGGTGATGTTTGACTAGATTCGAGGGCGAGCAAGAGGCGAACAGGTTACAACAAACGGTGCAAGAGGCTGCTTATTAGAATCGAAATCTGGCTGACCGAGACAAGGAATGTTATGTAATGTATAGGTGACATATATGCAATGTATATATAACGTATATGCAATGTTAACGCAATGTACATGTAAAGATATATGTAACTGCATATAAGTAAATGTATATGTACACCTATATGTATAATGTATATGCACATGTATATGCACATGTATATGTATATGCACATGTATATTGATATGCATATGCATATGTAAATGTAAATGTATATGTATATGTGTATGTGTATGTTTATATATGTGTATGTGTATATGTATATATATATATATATATATATATATATATATATATATATGTATATGCGTATGTATATGCGTATGTACATGTGTATGTGTATGTGTATATGTATATATGTATGTGTATGTACATGCATGTATATGCTATCTAATGCTATGCGAAGTTGTGAAACGTACACAACTTGTATACCCTTGTCTTACTTTTCAGTTTTTTATTGAGTTATTTATTGGTTCCCAGTGAATGTGGGAGACCGTTTGCAGCATACAAACGCAATTAGTCCTCACCCAATACAGTTCAAACTTCACTGATGTATAGACATAATTTTAATGAAATCTAGGTTTGCATCTAAATTTTCTCTTTAGTAACCTCGTTTCCTGTAAAAGGCGTTTTAAAAATGTCACATTACTATCTAATTACCGCGAGCGGTAATTAGATTGGATTATGATTTAAATATAGCTAAGTAGATAAGTAGCGAGTGGTAAATGGGTGACTCGCTGGCAGCAAAGACAAAGAGGGGACTGAGAGACTGAGAAAAGTGGGTGGCGACGCAAAAGTGCGCTTCGCAAAAGTGCAGCATGCACGCGTTTTTTCCGAGCCTAAAAGTAAAGCTGGAGATAGAAAATAATGGGTCCAACGAGTCCAGCCACTGATCCATTCACTCCACCTTTCCAGCCGAATCGCCCGGACTCGGCGGTCTGTTTGCGGTGACGTCACTGACAGCGTTTCCTTCCGTCACGGTCGACGACTCGGCGACGCTGCAATCGTCGACCGGAGCGTCGCTGGTGAAGTGCAGCCTGGACTGCCTGCTTCAAAGCGACTGCGTCGGCTTCTACTTCCGTCGCGTGGCGGGAGCGTGTCGTTTGCTGCGGTGGCTCGCCTCATCGTCGAATAAAGACGACCTGTTCTACACGACTCAAGCGGGTATGTAGTCGTCATTGGCCGCCGCTGCCTTTCTTGCGCCAGCGTGTCTGCGCCCGAGTGTCTCTCTCTCTCTCTCTCTCTCTCTCTCTCTCTCTCTCTCTCTCTCTTTCTCTCCATCTTACTCTTCGTGATTGCGGCTCAACGAGTCTATTGTTGCTCCCAAACGGAACACTTAGCTCTCGGGTGAAGCTCACTCGAAGGACGTGCGCTAGCCACGGTGCAAGCGCTCAGTGTCACGCAGCGCGAGAGCGTGGCGTCTTTAGTTGTCGCCTGAGAGTGAGAACCTGACAGCTCGGGGGCGGACAGCGGGAGCAGGAGCGGTGGTGCTCCTATAAACTGGCTCTGGGTACTGGTAGGTTTGTCATCTCGCGCTGGTTAGTCTACTATCTAATTATTTACAGTCACTTCTAAACATTCGCTGGCGATCACGCTTCCGACGACCGCATCTTCGGCGAGCTCGACTTTACTGACCACACCGCCGACCGTGACTACTACGCCGCCGAAAGCAACTCAGCAGATAACAACTGCGTTAAATCTGACTCCGCCGAATACGGCTCGGCTGACTATGACTCAGCCAACCGTAAATTCGCTGACCACGACTAACCTGACCACAATTCCATTGACCACTACTCCACTGACGACTATTCAGCCGACCACAGCTCTGCTAACCATGACTTCGCTGATCACTACTCTTTATACCNCAAACAATAACAGCAGCGACCACAACTGCGCTGACCAAAACTCCTCTGTCCACAGCTCTGCTGACCACAAATCAACCGACCACAACTCTGCTGACTACGACTAAGCCGTCCACAGCTCTGCTGACCACAACTCAGCCATCCACAGCTCAGCTGACCACAAATCAACAGACTACAGCTCCGCTGACCACGAGTAAGCCGGCCACAGCTCTGCTGACCACAAAATCAACCAACCACAGCTCCGCTGACCCCGACCCTAAGCCGACCACAAAAAAACTCCTACCACCACTAAGCTTACCACAACTCCACTTACCACTACTCCGCTGACCACAACTTCGCTGACCACACTTTCTCTGGCCACCGCTTCCCAAATGACAACTCAGCCGACCAAGACTCCACTGACCACAGCTTCGCTGACAACAACTCTTTATACCACGACATCGCTTACCACGACGCAGGAGACCACGAATTTTCAGAAAACAACTCCGCTGAGCACAACTCAACCGACCACAACTCTGCTGACCGCGACTAAGCTGACCACAGCTCTTCTGAAGCACAACTCAGCCATCCACAACTCCGCTGACCGCGACTAAGCTGACCACAGCTCCGCTGACCACAACTCAGCCAACCATTACTCCGCTGACCGCGACTAAGCTGACCACGATTTTGACGACCAAAATTCTGTCGACTACCACTCCACCGCCAGCTGTGGCTAATCCTCCGGCCCCAGGTAAACCAAAACATGGTAGATGGAATCGTTGCGGAAGCTGAACTATTATGTGGGTGCACCCCCAATTGCGCGACTTTTATGTAAAGGTCTTCGTCGTTTTTCCATGTGGCTCCGACGTTGGAACTAGATTCGGAAATGCGAATGGCCTATCAATGCTGCGTGCTTGCGTTGAACCTTACTCAACCAGCGTGCGACGTCAGCGCTTGCCGGCGCGCGCGCACCCTCGGCGGAGCTCTACATTCGAGTGAATACAGTGCGACGCGGAAGAAGAAGCTGAAGACGCAGCGGCGGCTGCGCTAACCATAGAATTAGCGCCGCAGATTTCTTCGGCTCAGAATCATTCGCTGAGCTGACACTGAAGCGAACCACAATTGTCTCACTACGAATTTGTACCTCTGGCCAACGAAAGTCCGGCACCGCAGCGGGTGAAGTCTTGTCGTCCGACTTTGGCATCGTAGGCTCCAAATAGCTTACTTGGTAGTGATTTTCCGTGAGATCCGCCCTCGGGCGGCTACCTAAATTTTTGTGGCTGGACTTGGCCATCCGAGAGCATAGCTACTCTGGCTACCATATGGTTACTATGGCAACTCTGGCGCGACCAGTTGTTTTTTCTATGATCTTTAGTGGCTCTCTAAGTCACGTGGCTCCACTCTTCGGACGATCCGGGGGCAACATGACATGGAACCTAGCCTGAAACCGACGATCCCCCCCCCCCCCCCCCCCGCGTTAGTTCGCAGCACCCTTGCATCGGTCGTGAGAGCTGTCATACGAAGAGGTGTGTGCATACGATTGTGCAAATGCAGTCAGACTTGGAATAAATTGCATCTCAATTTTTGTCTTTTACATCGAAAGAGCCACACCGAACAGAGAACATGGCTTTTACGTGACATTGCGGTATTGATACCGGTTTTTCTAGCGCAGAGTTGAGTTGGCCAGCTGTCGTAAAACAGACTGCAAGCTTATCTCTCGTTCTTCATTGCCTCATGACCTCTGACCCTCACAGAAGAGTTTTCATATCTCTGTCTTTAGTTGCGCGTCTGCTGCAGTCGTTTCACACAGCGCAAAGTATAACGCGCTCGCTCAATGGAAATGAACGAGGGCACGCAGAGTTTCTAGCTTCGTCTGACAGTTTGCCTGCATAGACCACGGAGCCGCTTGATTAAGGAGAGAAGGCTGGGAAAGCAACTGGACTATGCCGCCGTCGGCTCCTGCAGGCGACGACGAGTCTCCACTCTGATAAAACAAAAACAGACAGTCAATTTGATTAAGTAAGAAAAAAAATCATCGCAAAACGAAGCCGGCAAAGAGTACACCAGAGGATTGCAAAAGCGTTCTTTAGTTCGGCCAGTGCATGCGTCACGAAAACGCCATTCGTTGCGTCAGTCGAAGCTTTAGCAAAATTTAGACTGTATGGGGCTCACCGGAGAGTAGAAGCCAACTGGGTCCACCTTGTTCTTTCTTAATTCATATATCTAATCATAGCCTTTCATCATTCTCACTCTCATCGAGACGTGACACAGATACAGTCTGGTCACGACGTCGTCCGCTTCGCGCGCAGCCCGCTCGGACGTGCTGCTCTACTTTCCGGTCTCTGTTCGCTTTCGCTACGACCGGCCCGGCCTCGTCCGCCTGGCGGTAAGCCGCTGCTTAACGGCACGATTACTGACGCCGGCTTAACATCTCGCCAGGCCACTGCCGCAAGCCGCCGCTCGTCGACGCTCTATCACGGACAGATCAGCAGGCGCAGACCCCGGAAGACACCTTGCTTCGACTTCCGCACTTGCGATTTCCGTCTTGCGCCCGCCGATGACGGCGTTCTCTAATCAAGTCGGCCACACTAACGACAAAGCTGAGGTCATAGCACTCCCCTCGGTCCCTCTCGACGCGGAGCGCGCTCGCCGAATTCCGAGAGCGCGTGGACCAGTGGCAGGTAGCGTCTGCGGCGACTACGTGCGGTGTAACACATCAGCGGGCGACAGTTAGCAACCATTGTGCGTTCGGGTATTAGTCCAGCAAGTCGCTCGCACCAGTGCTGGTCGTGGGGTTTTCCCGGAGACGATCGCTAGCGCGATCGCGGAAGACTCGACGGCAACCGCGCACCGCGGCAACCGTCCGCGGGCAACCACTGCCGTGACAGCCGCGTCTGCACTGTACGCCGGCCGAGAAGGACTCTGACTACGGTCGAAAACTCCGCCGCCTTCTGCCACTCAAGCCGCCCCCTCAGCGAGGGCGCCCACCCATGTAAAAAGCATAACTACAGCCGACAGAGAACAATCAAACACGCAATGAATCCAAGAAACCCCGCGGCAACACAACCAACAGCAATTAGTGCCACGAGCTCACCTATAGCTCCAACGGTGGTAAACACCCTTGACAATCGAAACAAAGCACATCATCTTCGAGGAACTCTCAAAAACGTCTTTTCCAGCTCTTAGCCTCCATTGCAACGAGCCCAACGTTGATGGCCTCTCATGTTCTGCTGTCTCTAAATAAAATGGTTCAGCACCCCCATGTTTGCGCGAACGAAGGCTGTTAACATTTCAACGGTGTGTTAATACTTTACTCCCGACAAAAAAAGTAACCAGCAAAAAGATTGAAGGAAGCTCCTCAGTACGTTATTGAATTTATACAGAGTTATGAAGATTTCCCGACCTGAGTTTTATTTTCTGCTGATACACAACAATGCAAAGCGTTTTTCAAATATCCCCATATGCAACGTTCTTTAGCAACGTAACAGATCGTGCTCTACTAATCCACAAGTGGACCATTGTCATCGTCATCTCCACCGTAGCAAGACCGTCGGTAAGGTTTTTCTATAAATTCTAAGCTGCGGTGAGGCAAAAGTACAACCGCAGTTAAACTATACATTACTAATACATAATGACAAGCTTTAGATCAAGCAAACGCTCATAACCCACAGCATTTGGAAACATTGGCAACCACATCCTAGATAGCACTAATCTATCGCAGATGAGTATAAATTTTACCGGATATTGACATGTGCTATAATAAAAGAATATCAGAAATTTAATATTTCACCCTAATTCCTTTGTGGTGCGAAGTTGTTTTACTTTTATTCTTGCGATATTCATGTATGTGGCTGTGGAATTTATTTCCAATCAAAAGGATCGTTTATTCTTTTGATACCATTTGCATTGATGCGTTGTTGATCGCAGTTCAACTCAGCTGCAGCAATCGATGATATTCTGCCTACCACGACTGCAGCGCGGCGGCAGACATTTTGGACATGACAGTGACCGGCGGTGACATTGACAGGATGACAGTGATGGCGGTGGCTTTGGTGTGAAAGTGGCGATGCGGCGGCGGCAGTCACATCAGTGACAGTGGCGCAACAGCGGCGGCGGCGGTGCTGAGCCGATAAGACCAAACCAGACATCGCCGACCAGAACTCTCTGGCGATCGCGATGGCCGAAACCATCCTGTGATATGGTGGTCGAAGACGTGCACGTTATCGCCGCACGCTCATTCCGGAACCGGAACAATATGCAATCATGAAATCTCGTCGAATCAAAATGCTTCCGCCAGCGCAATCGATGAAAAAGCTACTTTAAAAGAGTCTGAGTTCCGGAACACTGCCGCAGCTGGAGCGAGAGCGGAGGTTGGTGGCGGCGGCGCTTCCAGATTCCATCGTTCGAGACGGTAGTAGCTTATCTCAACTTGTGTCTTCTATTTCATTCCTCCTCTTAGAGGTAGCCCTAGCTCACGTGGAAAGCCATGGGAGTCACAAGAATATCGCCTTACAGCATTGCTCTTGTTAGCTTTCGCAACTACGGACTACTACCGTTGCCGCCGACACTAGGGAAATAATATGAATATTAGTTTTAATGAATAAACAAATAATAGTTCCCAATATTAATATTAATATGCCAAATATAAACGGTAATAAGGCGAAATATATATTATTGCGAATCGACGCTTCTGACTCCTTGTACCACTGGGTCGCCAGCACCTGAAGTCTGACTCTGGCCACAGAGAAACGAATATTCTCGCTGTGAAGTCAAGCTTGCATTTGCGAACGTTCCGCTTTGCCACCAACTATTATCATGCTATGTGAGCGACGCGAGCTACTTTTGGGAGAATTAATGAGTTCTTGCCTGACTAAAACATTAACTGCGAAATTAATTATGATAATAACAATAGTAATAGTAAGTAATGCATTCCGCTATAGCGCATTCACCATGTCCCATCTCTTTCAAGGCATCACGTCACGTCGCACGCATTGGTCGCAAGCGTCAAGAAGCGCGAGCAGCAAAAGCCAGCGAGGATCGCTATTACCGGGGCATTCTTTAGCGGATACTTCTTTTAGCCTATGCATCGTGCTTTCGTGGTTTTGCCTTCTCCGGGATTTTACCGCCCACGCGGACTGTGCACGCTGCAGCTCTTCGTCGGCAAGATCAAATCTCTTGAATCCGTACGCATTTGCTGCGGGCTCTTAAAGCTACGCATTCATTAAAGCTGCACGCTCTAGCCATTCGCGCCGGCGCGCCAAGCATGTCGTCAAGCAGTCCGCTGCGGCAGCAGCAGCGGATCCGTGGTCGCGAGACCCTCGACGCAGCTGCACGGGCGTCAACACTAGACGTTCTTCACATCTACCTCCGACTATAGGGCACATTCTAACTGCTGAGAGACACTGTTTCATCTTCGGTTAAGAGAGAAGAGGAAGCGTAACAGAGCTTAGTATTGAGATTTAATAAACAATACCGTGACTTATTCACAGTCAACTGCTTTGACATTAGAAGATTACTGTACGCTGCAGCGGTTCCAATTTAAGTTAGCATTAGTCTTATATATATATATGTGTGTGTGTGTGTGTGTGTGTGTGTGTGTGTGTGTGTGTGTGTGTGTGTGTGTGTGTGTGTGTGTGTGTGTGTGTGTGTGTGTGTGTGTGTGTGTGGATGTGTGTGTGTGTGTGTGTATATATATACAGAGAGAGACAGAGACAGAGCATTTATTAGAGTAACAAAATAGGAAGGGAAAACACCTCTGTGGGTAAGACAAGGAGAGG
>WPIO01000491.1:0-37297 GCA_009760855.2 Cristatella mucedo | reverse complement strand
TATGAATGACGCTGTGGGTATGAAAATAAATTTTGTGTTAAAATTAAAGTTAATTTTACTTTAACGAAGCAGCAAAGGATACTGCAGCTGATAACACAGATAAATCGCCATCTATCTCTACTAAGCTCCTCCTTTCAGTATAAGCTGATTTAATTGTCTCATTTGTATAGCGACAGAAGAGCCTTAATGGCTATCACTACCGATCGCATTTGGTGATTAGGAATCGCTCACGGCAGGACTCGAACCCGCGACCTCGGTGAAAAGGGAGCATCTTACCTCTTGGGCCATGACGGCCCTTCAAGGTCTAATGTTGACTGGGTGTCGATCACTTTACATCTTTTGAATTAATCATTTGATGCATGCTCTCAATCTCTGCTTCTTACTTACTCCAACTCAATGACCCGTTGAGTCAGAAGGACTGTGCAATTTAATTGCATTGGCTGTCAGAGTTGGACACAAAACCTGGACTAGAAGTTTCGCAAGAACGCAAGTACATTAACACACGTCTTAATGCCGAGCGATTGCAAAATACCTCAAAGCAATGTCAACGGCTAATTGTTTTTACATAGCTATCCCCCACTTTCGCAGTAATCATTTTGATTGGTTTGCAAACATTGTCAGTCCAAGACAAGGCGGGAAAGCCCTTTCGCCTCAAGCAGTAGCAGAGCTGATCTAATTTCCATATATTGCCTTGGCTAGTGCAATGTGTTAGACTGATTTGTCATCTGGCAGGGTATACAGGCGTCCTCATTCGATGAGTCTGTTACACAAGCGTTGCGTTTCTAATGCCGTAGGATTTAAAGGGAAATATTCCGAATGACAAGACATCTGCAAGCCATGGAGCAAAACGTGCGTTCTTGATCGCATCGTTGAAACACGAATCTCTGAAACACAAACGCGTCATGCAAATAGCGGTATTTTAATTCGATCAAAACCCATTTATTTCAATTGAAACAGAAACAGTGTGTCCCTCCACCAATCCCACGATAATTAAGCTTTTAGATTCTGACCTGATAAAAATCTGATATTCCGTACCGACAGCTATCATTAGTTCTTCCTGCTTCTGTCTTCCTGCTCTACCCAGGTCGCCGGCAGCATCTGGCGGGCAGCAGGTTTACTGGGCACCGATAGCCCATGAGGTAAGGCTCTTCCCGAACCGAGGTCGTGGGTTCAAATGCTGCACTTGAGCGATTCATTATTGCCAACCTCAAGCGGCTTTGATAGCCGATAAGGTTCTTCTGCCGCTATACAAATAAGACTGTTAAATCAGCGAAGGCCTTCATTTTATTTTGCTTAAGCTGAGCACGGCGGATGAAGTGTGTTGCCGCGGAAGACGCTCGCACCCGGACCGGAGAAAATGGCTTCGCGCCTGCCGAAGCGGTCGTTGCGTAAGCGCAGCGACACCTTCCAGCCACGATCGTTTTGCACTACCCTAAGCTTTCCCGCAGCCTACCGCGGGAGGTGGCGGCGAAGGCGCTTAACCATCTCGAAGGGTCTTAATAGTCCGAGTCCAACTAAGCGCCCACCGGTGGTGATTATCAGCTGTGCGCCTAGAGACTATGCAGCGCAGCTTACGGGCGGCGTGCTCGCGCAGTTCGTCTGGAAGGGACCTCGCCCCTTTACGGCCTCTTGCGTCATCGCCGTCGAGCACCGGAGTGTTGAGAAACTCCGAGCCAGAACCGAAACGCCGCGGGAGCGGTGGGTTCCGGCGGGCATGCGCAATGCCGCTAGTGGCGCCTGCTCGGGCGCCGGACCGCAGCTAGAAGAAAGAAAGAAAAGGTGGTGGCGGACAGCACTGCCACCGCCAAACTTGCAGGCTAGTGCTCGTCGTCCAGCCGTCGGCTACAGAGCGATGCTAAAAGCGGAGTTTCGGCTGCACAAAACGGTGTCATTTGTCGGCTGCACTGCGAGTGCGTCGAGGCCCTAAAGCCCAGCCAGAACCGGATGCGATGCTTACGTTGCGGTTTCGAGTTCACTTGAAAAAAGGCCAGCGCGTAGCTGGTTCCAGTCGATTAGATTGCAAATTAGGCCACTGTAAAAGAAAACTCGCCGATAGCCGACTGGCAGTAGTCGCTATCAGATAATAGTAAGGATTCTTCGAAGCGGACTTTACTCAAGGCATCGGTGGTCAAAAAGTGGATTGCAAATGGCTTTAATACTCCTCTTGGGGTTCGTCACCGTTGGCAGCAAGATGACGATCCTATGCAAACTGCGTGGAAGGCGAAGTAGTTTTTACTAAATCCTTATTCGGTACTGGTGAAGTGGTTCAGCCAACCACCTGATTTGAACCAATGCAACAAATATGGAGCAATATCGACAAGCGGCAGATGCCGAATGTTCGACCCGATCACAGTAGCCGACCTTTTCAGTAAAACTCAGGCTCTTTGAAATGTGTTACACCATGTGAAACAGCGAAGAAGCTGACAGCCTCTATTCTTAGCCAGAAAAATATGACTATAAAGAATCGTGGTAAGTTGACGCTAATAATAATAATAATAATGCACTTGATAAAGCACCCTTAGAGAACTCAATCTCTCTCTAGGTGCTTTACATTTGCTTCAAAGGGAAATGCAATTGAATGGTGAGTAATATCATGTTTGATAAACAACATGAATAACATGGTTAGGGGTGACATGCACATGGTCAGCATGCAAATGTGGTTAGTGGCAGCAGGCAGTGTAAGCACGCATAAGCACATGAAGGACGAATCACAGGAACCCACTAAATGCTGTCCTAAATAGGTGTGTGCACTAAAAGCATAATAATAATAATAATAATATTGCACTCGATAAAGCGCCCTCAGAGAACTTAATCTCTTTCTAGGCGCTTTACATTTGCTGCAAAGTGATACGCAATAGAATAGTAAGTAAAATCATGCTTAAAAAACAAACAAAATGAATAACATGGTTAGGGGTTACATGCACTGGGTCAGCATGCAAATGTGGTTAGTGGCAGCATAAACAGTGTCAGCACGCATAAGCACATCGAGGACGAATCACAAGGACCCACTAAATGCTGTCCTAAATAGGTATGTTTTTAAGTTTCTTTTAAATGTGGTCAGGTCAGGGGATGTTCTGATGCAGGTCGGGAGGGAGTTCCAGGCTGTGGGAGCATACGAGCTAAATGCACGGTCTCCAAAGGATTTAAGGTTTGTACGAAGTATTTCTAGACTGTTGGATTCCGAAAAGCGAGTGGTACGATGCTTTGCCTGATGGGGTAGTATCTCTGAAAGATAGGCTGGAGCCATAGAATGAAGAGACCTAAAAGTGAGCGACAAAACCTTGAAGTCAATCCGTTGCTTGACTGGTAACCAGTGCAGGTCGGCGAGAAGTGGAGTAATGTGGCAACTGCGACGCTCACGACAGACAAGCCTAGCTGCAGAGTTTTGCACCAGCTGCAATCGCCTGATCGCACATGCTGGTAGGCCAGTAAGCAGTGAGTTGCAGAAGTCGAGACGAGATGTCACGAATGCATGGACCAACTTGGACGTGGTATCCTTATCTAAACAAGCCCTAATTTTAGCAATGTTATGAAGCTGAAAATAGGCTGATTTGACTGTGGAGCTGATGTGGTCGTCTAACGAGAGGTCGCTTTGGAATATGACACCTAGATTTCGAGCTGATGCAACTGGAGATATGCTGGCAGAGCCAATTTTGAAAGTCAGCCTTTCCAATTTCTGAATAACACTAGGTTTGCCCATAACTAGTAAGTTAGTTTTATCATCGCTTAGTTTTAGAAAATTTGCTGCCATCCATGATCGGATGTCATCAATGCATGCAGCAAGTGAGTTGAGAGAATTTGAGGTGCTCGAAGGCTGGGAGGGATCAAAGCAAAGGTACAACTGAGTGTCATCCACATAGAAGTGAAAGATTGTGCTTGGCAATCACATCAGCGAGAAGGAGAGTATAAACGGTGAAAAGGACCGGACCTAGCACAGAGCCCTGAGGTACTCCATATTTTAGAGGTACTTCAGATGATCTTTGTCCATTCACGTCAACACTCTGGAGTCTCCCACTGAGATAGGACCTGAACCACTGCAGAGCAGTGCCAGTGATGCCCAGGCGAGATGAGAGGCGCTCTAGAAGTACTTTGTGATCGATAGTATCAAAAGCTGCCGAAAGATCGAGCAAAACAAGAAGAGACACTCTACCCATGTCTGCATTCCTAAGTAGGTCGTTGTATACCCGAAGCAATGCTGACTCTGTGGAGTGATTAGCTCTAAAGCCAGACTGGAACTTACTAGCAAGGTGTGAGGTTTCGATATACGAGTTCAGCTGGTCTGCCACGAACCGTTCCAGTGTCTTTGATAGGAATGGTAGAAGGGAGACTGGGCGGTAGTTGCTTAAGTTCTCTTGGTCTAGTGTAGCTTTCTTGAGAAGTGGCCTGACTACAGCTTTTTTGAAAGGTGCTGGGACCTGACCTGAGGCTTATGACATATTAATGATGTTGGTTACATATCAACAGCCTATGTGCTTTTTTTGGGTTGTCAATAAATATCTTCTAATGCTTCGCATAACTTTGGTATGAATAGCATCGTAGAATAACCCTCTAATTACCCGAAAGAATTTACGGCCAACGCAGCGGCGGCCATAGTTTGGGTACTTTCGCATCTGAGTGTATATATATATATATATATATATATATGTATGTATATATATATATATATATATATATATATATACATATATGTATATATGTATATATATACATATGTATATATATATATATATATTGTGTGTGTGTGTGTGTGTGTGTGTGTGTGTGTGTGTGTGTGTGTGTGTGTGTGTGTGTGTGTGTGTGTGTGTGTGTGTATAAGGGCTCACTATAATCTCTCCAACAGCCCCTATCGTACTGTATTTAGAAAGTTATCCAAATACTAGCTTATTTAACAGCATATTTTGCATAGCTACAAAAGAGCCTTTACAGCTACCTCCGTCGCTTACAGTGGCGATAAAGGACTGCCCGCCGCAGGATTCGAACCCACGACCTCGGGACCGAGGTTGTAAAAGCAACCAACTTACCTAGTGTGCCATCATGGCACAGCCAACGCTAAATCCTTCAACTGCTCTTCCAGACTTGCAGTTTGCTTAATATGTTCTTATCGTATCTTTTCGCTGATAAATTGCATCCATCGTAAATGGTGCCGTAACACGAGCAAGACGGTAAGAACTTGAAAGAAGAGAACGCCCCAACGAAGCAGGGCCCATCATTGAGACGCAGCCTAAGCGTGCAGTGGTACCTCGGCCTACGAGTGTCTTGTAACACGAATGTTCCGAGATACGAGCTGTCTCTAGGCCGAAGTTTTGCCTTGAGTAGCGAGCTAAAATTCGGCTTACGAGCCAGCTCCAGATACTCCACGGCTAGTTGCCACAGCGAACGTCACACTGCGTGTGGTTACTCAAGTCAATAAGGGTAAAGCAGCGAACAACGCTCCGTTGCATGATGCTGCCTTACGACCGAGATGTAACGCCAAGCACAGGCCTGTTGGTTCACTCCCAGCCTGGCTCGAGCGAGTCATCGTGGTGCTTGGACGTACAAGATCACCAGACTCCGGTGTTAAATCCGACTACGGCAGGAACCGCTGAGTACGTACTGTACTTTATGTAGGCAATATCATCGTATGTGAGTTCATTGCATAACGTAACAATCGGCGCGTCCGCGTAAAGGTGCTGGTAAAAAAACTGAAAGCGAGGAAAGCCCGGCGAAAAGGGCTAAAATTCGGTGAATAAAACTCAGATATTCATTTCGTCCTTTCTCCTCTAACTCTATTAGCATCTTCAAGTCATCTGATCTCCAAGGTACTCCTGTACATTAGGATTAATAAAACCGGTCTATTGCAAGACATTTTTTGTACTGGTTTTGAAAACAATATTCGCTATTTATAAGTACAGTTTTTTCAATTTAACAACACATGACAAAAATGTGTTTTTTTGGGGGTCCGGAGCTGATAAATGGCATTTCAATTAATTTCAATGGGGAAAATTGATTTGACATACGAGTAATTTGAGCTACAAGCTCTGGCACGGTGCGAATTAAACTCGTAAGCCGAGGTACCGTTGTATATCCTCTAGGATGGCTTTTTGGCAGTGATTACGCGCTGCGCTGTGAAGAACTTTCCAATAAATAAGTGGATCCTAAAAGCATTCGGAAGAAAGAAACCGGTACGCGTGAGCACAGGGCGCGACCGATTGGGGACACGAAAGAAGCCTCTGACACGAGTTCACCAGGCTTCGGATCCCGGCTCTGGGTTTAGTACCCGACTTTCGCAGCCGAGCCGCGGTGGCGCTGCGTCAAAAAAAGCCCAGCGACCGCTACGCCTACGCCTCTGATCCGGTGGGGGATGCGTAGGACTTATCCGAGTGACGCACACAGAGCGGATTTGGCAGCTCAGTCCTCGAGTCGGGTCGCCATATGCTCACCGTTTCTACAGCGTACGAACTCGCGAGAGGAGCGTTTTCGGTAACCACTATACGGGGGGGGGCATCGTGGAGCGCGCTTGCGCCGGCCGCGAAAGCCCATCGCACTATTCCCTACGACGAGCCATCAGACTCATTTTATTGACCGCTGAATATTGTGCTAGGCTGAATCATTCGGAAAGCGTGCTTGTTTGTGCAAGCCGGAAGTGAGTCAGGGCCTTCGGCCCCCACCAGGTTGCGCTCAGTGGCACTCATGTTCGAGTGTGGGCGTGGAGGGGACTAGTCCTGTCACAATTCTTAGCCGTCTTATAATCTGATATTAATGGTCCGCGATTATTGCAGATAAAAGCCCCTCAGTTAGCTTGACACAGCCTGTCTTTCTCTTAAAACCAGGAACCTGTAGATATGCTGTATATATGAAGGAGCTAAAACTTGCGTCTGCTCTATTGCAAGGCTATCTATAAACATCTCAAATCTGCTTCAACAAGTCTTATACCACTACTCCAATTGTATTAGAGCAGAGAGGAGGATCTAGACAACACGAAGCACCATTGCAAGCAGGCGCTGTAAGTAAATGGTCGCAGAATCCAGTGCCTATTACCAGACGCCGGTTATCCGTGGACCAGCGCTGCTTGAAGCGCACTACACTCTCGCAGCGGCAATAGCGAATACTTGCAAACAGCGGAGCCGAATAGTATTTCGTTTTGATTCCTAGCGCCGAGAATGCAAGGAGATTGATCAAGCACGGCTACAACAATAGTTTGTACAATACATACTGCAAGTTATTCGCAGCAATGTAACGACACACTGAGGTACGTCCTATAACGGCGACAGATCAGCAACCCGCTAACTCCACCTTCTCTCTCCGTCTCTCCGTCTCTCCGTCTCTCCGTCTATCTGTCTCTGTCTCTATCTCTATCTCTTTTGTGTATCTTTCAGGCTACAAAATCATTGAACTGTACAAAAATTGGTGAAGATCTCTGAATGTCAAAAACTCGCGGTTCCTAATTCTATTAGTAATGCAACATAAACATCGAGTATACTCGTCTGGCAAGAGACGTAACCTTGGGGCTCGGCCCGATTACGTCCGGCCCAAGCGACATGCCATTGAAGAGAAACCGTTTGAATGCTTACTGGGAGGGGGCAGGTCTATTCTACGCGACTGCTTTCACTCTCTCTGGACATGACCTGCATGCACTTCGGCATTAAGCGGCGGCGTGGGCCCAAAGCTGGACTGGAGGGTAGGGGGCGGAGCGACTTCATAAGCTGCAAACTAGGATCCTTGACGGCGTACGGCCAGCTGTACTGCTAACATGCCTCGCCCACCGAAGTGACGCTTGGCTGAATGGAAAGTAAGCGATAATTTATCGAGGAATTTTAAGCTGTATTGAATGACCAGATCGCGGCTACTTCAATTACTAACGTATGCGCTCCTAGAGCAGCAGCGGGAGCGACCATGGGAACTGCAGCCTACAACTGCAGCTGCTTGCGGTCGGCGGCAGTCTCTACGGCAGAATGGAGCGAGCTTTAGAGTGAATGGCAAGAATAACCATTGAATATACAATTTTCCCAGCCCTTGTACGCCAGTTGTCGAGGCGATCGCCAGTTAACCCGACTCTCGCTCGTCGTGCTGCCGTCGCTGTCTGACGCCCGCGCTAAGCCGGGTGGCGGCGCCCGGGTTTCGATGCCAGAGTCCAGCGAAGCTGCCGCTGGCGAGCACGCTGCTGCTGCTGCAGCTGCTGCTGCTGCTGCTCGCCGTCACCTCGCGTGTCGGCGAGGCGCTGCCGACGGGGCTGCATAGAGGCTGCAAAGAGTCCCTGCCGCCAATGGAAGAGTAGTCCCTGCTGTGCGGTTGCAGATGGCGCGAGAGCGAAACAAAGAATTGCTACCTCGATGTGATCCCACATATTATAATTCATTTAAGATGTACCCATACGCATCTCTACTTCAAAATTCATTGCCTGGTATTTTTAAATGGCCAACTTCTTTTGTTTTTTGTCTCCAAGCACGTGCTCTGGCCGATGATGCTTCCACAACAATATGAGGACGGAACTTCTGGGACCTTGGCTGAAAGATTCGTGACTTTAACGTCCGAGACCGAGTTGTCATTGTAAAAAAGGTCCTCGCTAGACCGTTCTTTTACCATGCTTTCCCCCAATTGGATAAGGTCTCGTTATTTGGATTCACGGTTTGTGTACAGGTTATTGTTTTATACCATTGCACCAAGTTGGCGGAGTAACGAGGTAGGCGAAGTGCTACCGATAAAGATAAGGAACGAGAATCGCAAGTCTTCATTCCAAACTTGAGCGCCGGCTGAGAAGGAATTGAAACCATGTGCCAATCTCATCCTTTTTCACCATAGCGGTAATTTCTTTGTCAGCATAATAATAATTATATATTTGTATGGCACCCGTAGAGAGAACCACATCTCCTTACAGGCACTTTACATATGCCGTCAGTAAAGCACTTCGGTATGGTTAGTGATAACATGCACAGCATCAGTACGGGTAAGCACACCAAGGACAACACACTCTGACCAAGCAAATTCTGTGAGAAACAAGTGCGTTTTTAGCTTCTGCTTAAATGTAATCAAGGCAATAGATGTCGTGACTTCAGACGGGAGTGAGCTCCTCCTCGTTTGGGGAGCATTCGAACTTAAGGCAGAGTTTCCAAAGGATTTGAGATTGGTTGGAGACCCTGAGAATTAATATAGTTAGTACAGTGAGTGGTACATTACGTCGAGTATCATGATTAAAAAGCAGTTTGAATACACAACCTTGAAGTATGTATGCTGCTGGATGGGAGCCGGTGCAGGTCAGGGAGAAGAGGCTGAACGTGGCGCCTGCGACCCTCCAAACAAAAAAGCCTGGCTGCAGAGTTTTGCACCAACTCGACATAAGTTATTGTACAGGCCGGAAGACCTGAAAATAGCATTTCTGAAGTTGAGAGCTGATGTCACAAATGCACATACCGATTTGGATGATACATATCTATTTAAGCAGGCCTGAATTTTCGCAACAGTGCGTCTTTCAAAGTAGGCTGTCTTGTTTGTGGAGCTGACGTGGTCATCTAGTAAACGCTCACTTTATGACAGGCACTGAGATTTCGTACTGAGACTACAGGAGATATGTTGAAGGAGTCAATTTTGAGGCATAGGCTGTCCAATTAAAAGGTAATTCTAGATTTTTCAAAAAATATTAAGTTGATTTTGTGATCATTCAATTGGAACAAAGTTTGTTGCCATTCAAGCGCGAATGACAGTGACACAAGCAGAAAAGGAGTTGAGAGTGTCTGACGAGCTGGAGGGTATCGAGGGATCGAATGAGTGTCCGATCAAATGTCTGATAGAGAAGAATGCCTAGATTATGCTTGGTGATTACATCGGCAAGAGAGAGAGAGAGAGAGAGAGAGAGAGAGAGAGAGAGAGAGAGAGAGAGAATGTGTGTGCGTGTGTGTGTGTGTGTGTGTGTGTGTGTGTGTGTGTGTGTGTGTGTGTGTGTGTGTGTGTGTGTGTGTGTGTATGTGTATTAATGGTGAAAAGAAGTGAACTAAGCACTGAGCCTTGGGGTAACTCGTACTTTAAAGGCTTGTCAGATGACCGCTACATACAGCAGGCATTGAGGTAATTCGCACCTAGTCGTTTGAATGCGTATCTTGATAAGTTTAAATACGCTTAACACACATTTGACCTCCGTAGGGGCTGACTAAGCTCGATTTAATTGCCAAGGGTCAACCGGGTCGTGTTACCCCACTAGCTCTGCTGCGATCTACTTTCTGCGTGTTCGGCGGCCTCCACTATCTCGGCTATCCATTCTCTCTCTCTCTCTCTCTCTCTCTCTCTCTCTCTCTCTCTCTCTCTCTCTCTCTCTCTCTCTCTCTCTCTCTCTCTCTCTCTCTCTCTCTCTCTCGCTCGCTCGCTCTCTTCCTCTTCTCTCCTCGCGCTCTGGAGCAGCCAACATGACAGCTACGACACTAGTGTGTCCGCTCGCTCGCCTGCGTTGCCTGAGTGTAATACAGCCGTCGCCACTACCACAACTCGCCTCTGGGGGCATCGTTCATCGTTCTTCGTTTCGCCTTCGTCACGCTTGAGCCCCTACGGCGGGATGTCCTGATGTTGACTCGACTGGCAATCTCACTTGACCGACCCCACTAGCGCTACTTCGGCTACTTTCTGCTTTCGCGTCGGTACAATGGTACAGGATGACGCCAGATAGTTACAGAATACGTGTAAACTCGAACCCGTCTGTGCCCTGATCCTCTACCGAGAGACTGTGAAATTCGGAACTGGTGTGCAGTGAAGATACACTCAGCCATATGTGGGCGACGAAAGCGACAGCAAATTGCCAACCGATAAGTAGTGGGCTACGCTGGCGGCGAACCATTCCTCCCGGTTTAAAGTAAACAAACGCTCAAAATCCCAATACACCAGGATCAACCCTAATGCCTGCAATCGCTAGTAATGGTCCCGACCTCGAAGGCGGACTGATACGGCACCGCAAGATATGAGCTGCTAGATGAGTAGCTGCAGAAACGCAACTGAACTTTGCGAATTGCACTTGGCTTTTCATCGCCGTAGGTTTGATCTCTCGCTCTCGAAGCGTCATCACAAACATGCCAGTTGCCACATTGCAGCTGGATCTTAGCCCAGGGGCAAGGTATTCATTCTTCACTACCCGGGTCGTTGGTTTGAGTCCTGCAGAGGGTACTCAAGTCTTGCAGAGGGCGAACCTTTATTGCACGCTGCAAACGGTGGTTATAGCCGTTAAGAAACTTCTGACGTTAAATAAATGAGGCTTTTGAATCATTTATCTTTTATTATTTTTGTTATTATACCATTTCTCGGTGACCTGCACTAGCTCTTAATCAAGCAGCGTACCGACTTCGGGATTTTGTCACTCTGTCAGAGCTACTCCCTAATCAGGCTAGGCAATGTTACCACCTGCTCCTGTGACTCAAATGGTTTAGCTATGCCTCGAACTAACCTCTAATCCTTCGGAGGCCGTGATTTAATTCGTATGCTCCCAAAGCTTAAAACTCACTCCCGACTGATGTCACAACTTGAAGACATTTAAAAAAGAAGCTAAACTGCACCTGTTCCTCATAGCATTTGATTAGTCCTTGTGATTTTTCCTTTGAATGCCAAAGCGTGGTGACTTGTTACCACTAACCCTATTGTGCTTGCTGAAACTGTGTATGTCACCACAACCATATGATCATGCTTCCTTTATACCATTTGTTAAGTGCTGAGAAAGGTATCAACTTCTCTAAGGGCGCTATGCTAATTTACCAGCATTACTAGTAGTCTCTCGCCTGAGCTACTAAAGTTGCAGTCCCGAACTTTCTAGGGCCTTACTTTGGCTATCTCTCACGTCTGAACTTTTAAACTCAGGCGTGGCATTTATTTCCCTCGGGCGCAACTTTAGTGGCCATTCTTTACTTTCTCTATCTCGTCAATGCGCTTGAATTCCTTAGCTAACGCCATATGAGCAGTTACCTACCTTCCTAGATTCTTGGCTAATGCGGCGTATTAATCGGCCTACCCAGCCAGATCGTGTCGTCTGCCTGCGCGGGTGCCCCTAGCTCCAGATTAATATTATGGCCTCCACGTAGGTCTCGCTGTCGCATTACCATATTGCGCGCTTTCACTGTTCCAGCGGATCCTAGTTGCCAGATCGGCACCGCGAATAGCTGTAGGTGCTTTAATTCAAACCAACTGAGGCAAGGGGCCGCGACATTAGCTACTGAAAGCCAATCCTTTGCAGACTTGGGGACAGCTGCACCCTGACCCCTTGGCTGGCTCCGCCAATGAATGAGCATATTTTTATAACCTTAGCATGTGGCCTGAGTCTGGAGATATAAGCGCTTTGTTCGGCTACAGTCGATGCCGAAATTACGATGGCGAAGACTACTAATTACAGCTGAAGCGCGAGTACCGGAAATGCATTCACCAACCTGTTTTTGATCCGTGAAATTAATTTCGCTGTCGAAACGTCTCCCGGAGAACCGAAGTCAGCGGTTCCGGCTATTGCGAGCAAAATTTCTTCTGGGTGAACTGGCACTTTATCACTCTCCCACATTTCGATTTGAGTGAAACGAACTGGCTCGGAGAAATGCCCAACTCGCTTGTAGCCTAATTTCCAGAATAATAATAATGCACTTGATAAAGCACCCTCAGAGAACTCAATCTCTTTCTAGGCGCTTTACATTTGTTGCAAAGGGAAACGCGATTGAATGGTGAGTAATATTATGCTTGATAAACAACATGAATAACATGGGTAGAGGTGACATGCACAGGGCAGCATGCAAGTGTCGTTAGTGGCAGCATGCTCAGTGTCAGCGCGCATAAGCACGTGAAGGACGAATTACAGCGACCCACTAAATGCTGTCCTAAATAGGTGTGCTTACAGTTTCTTTTTAAAAGTGGACAAGTCAGGGGATGCTGTGACGCAAGTCAGGAGTGGGTTCCAGGCTTTAGGAGCATACGAACTAAATGCACGGTCTCCGAAGGAAGTTTCCCGTTGCATTAAAAACGTACGGCTCCACTCATACCTTCTTACGCCTTAGTGAATTGTGAACGGGTTCAACCATCTGTTAGAAAAAAGGCAGAGCGGCATCCACGCCCGAACAGAATCAAGCCGAAAGCACAGCCATCGAAATAGCTCAAGTCCCAACCGGCGCGCGATCAATGCCGGCGAAGCGCTTCAACGTCTTCACGTCTTGCGATTTTTAGGTGCGGCACTAAACCACGCAGGTTTGCCGACAGTAGCGGAGCACGGCGGTGGCGACGAAGATCGCGCGTTCCTTAAAATTGCATGCCATCCGTAGTGCAGGTGAGCATTTGACGGCAACGGAGGGGGCTATAAGTAACCGGTACCAGCCACAGCGCATAACTCTTCGTACTAGACTACACGCTATAGCATAGCTCAGCCCAACTGCCAAGGCACTACTGGGTGGCTTTTGCATAGCTTCGTCTTTTAGGTTACCTGACCACGGGTGATGACACAACCGGTCCCAATATTCAATATAGTACATTTATTATTCAAGTACCGCGAACAATAAAAATTTCTCTGCAGTCATAATCTGGCAGAACTACCACGCCGCCGCTTCACTTCCTGGAAGCCTGTAACCCCACTTGCGAATTTATCATTGAGTGACATGTCAGGATGTAATTCTGGCGTTCATTCATGTTGTTTATCAAGCATGACATCACTCAGCATTCAATCGCCTTTCCCTTTGCAGCAAATGTAAAGCGCCTACAAAGAGATTGAGTTCCCTGAGGGCGCTTTTTCAAGTGCATTATTATTATTATTATACAGAGCTTTTCTTTTGTTTTTGATCAATAAAGTAAGCGACGTGATGACATCCAGCGACGTCTCTGCGGCTATGCAGGCTGGAATTTCGATAGGTCTTAGATTGGTTTTCCTTGTGGTAAGGTGTACCTTGCTACCGCCACCTCTGAAAATCACGCTTAGACGAGCTAGCCTTTGGGAGGGGCTCAACATGCGCAGCAAGGGGGGGCGGCGGCGGCGGCGGCGGCGCAAAGTCAGTAGGGGTCACGCGGGCTGTAACCACCTCAAAAGGTGACACAGCGGATACGCGCTGCTCGCTATTCCGACTGCACCCCTCTATAAAAGGCTTACGAGGGCTCTACAAATGCACTTGCGGAGAGGAGAGCGAATTCTGAATCGATTTCTTGCGGAGGTAAATACTTCTTGACGCTTTGTAGCTGCAGAATTTCCGGGATCGACTGGCTTTAGGAGCCACGTTTGTATGCCCCGGCTACGCGTCTTTCGCTTACTTCTTGCTCGGTGCATACGCTCCGATGAGTATGGCCACGGTTTTTCCACACTCATCCCGGGTACACAATTCTGGGAGTAGTGACCCGTTAAAAACCGCATCTACTTGCAGCAAGCTAGGCATTACCACCAGTAGTGCGTCTTAATCGTTGCAGGTCGGCCAATCGGCTTAGTCGGCTGCACCACTGTTTCCGGTTGCTCTTGCGGGCGCTGCTGCTTGTTGCTTGAGTAACTTCGTTTATTGGCAGCTTGTATTCACGCGCGTGCACTCGCGCCTGCGTGTGTGCGCATGTTCTTGCATGCAGAAGTGCACATACGAGAGCGTTGACTAGTATCGTTAGGGGGGACAGCGAACTAAATCGCTGGGTCCCTACGAAGTCGGCGGCTCCTCCCACCCTCTCGATTTCGCTGTCACGTGGCCAAGAATCGCCGTTCGTAATGCACCCTGCAAATACAGCGGAGCTCGCAGCTGGCAGTTCAGTTGTGCTGCCTTTCCTCAATGTAAGTATAGATACACCGACATAAGCGTTAGATGTACAAAAAACAACCTCCGACATGCATTGAAAAGCTTAGCTGAAGCCAGACAGCCAGCCAGTTTCGAGATGCCTCGTCGATAAGCCGGCTGTTGGGCGACCGGACTAAGCAGCTTAGGGACTTCCAAATCAGGTCACGCTTCATGGAAAAGGCTGACTAGCTGTCAAATTTCCCCACCAGGCCGCTCAGCATGCTCAGCTGGCTTGTATTGAAGACTATACCGCTCGATGATTCGTATACAGCAAGCGGAAGCCCAGCGGGTGTCAGATGCAATACAACGTATCTCTGTCTGTAGCTCCTCTGAGCCGCATAGAATGATTGGCTCTTACACAGGAGAGCGTTTTCCCGTAGCACAATCGAAGCTTAAGCGGCTTTCGTTGGGTATACCGGAGCCCATCATTAAGGCACTGAACTTATTACGCCAGCATGTCGCCAGCTTGATAAGAGGAGCTTGGATTTAACAAAGTGATACAGAGCGCATATCTCGATCACCATATCAAGAACGTTTTAGTGATCTTTTTTTTTGCCTTAATGGCTGACTCTTTTGTCAACCCCTGGCTCTTGTAAGCCTCTTTGAAGAGAAGAATCTTGAAAACTTGAAGTCTTGCTGTCATAGGTGAAGCTAACACATGTCAACATTGAAAGAGGTATGTTCCACAACAGGGCAAGATTTTAAATACCATAGAATGAAAAGGAAAGCATGTGGTAAAAGCAAACAATCCGAAAGAAAAAAATTGTGATTGTTTTAGCAAAAGTTACTGCAGTGCGTTTTTACTGAGGCTATTACTTCTTAGTCGTTACGTATGCTTTGCGTGTTTTATTTTGCAGTTTTGGAGCTTGTTACAAAAATTTATAACAGTTCTAGATAACACGTTCGCTCAAGATGAGTGATTTTTAAAGTGTGCAAGACTACCTCCTTTCAGCTACATAATATTGCTAAAATTTGGGCTTACTCAGGCAGGGATACTACATCTAAATTGATCTATGCATCTCTTACTTCCAGTCTCGACTTCTGTAACTCACTGCTTGCTGGTCTACCAGCATGTGCATTCAGGCGCGTACAGTTGGTGCAAAACTTTGCAGTCAGGCTTGTCTGTCATTAGCGACGCAATTTCCACACCACAACACTTCTCGCCAACCTGCACTAGCTCCTAGTTAAGCAGTGTATCTACTTCAAGGTTTCTGTCACTCACTTTTAGCTCCCTTCATTATTTGGCTTAAGCTCGCCTATCAGATCTACGCCCCCATCAGGCCAAGCATCGTAACACCCGCTTTTCTTAATTGAATCGCTTACCTACACCGCCAACGCTATGCTTTGGAGACTATGGTTTTAGTTCGTACGCTCCCAAAGCGTGGAACTCACTTCCGACTGTTGATACGACATCGCCTTACTTGACGTCCTTTAAAAAGGAAGCTAAAGAGGTATTTATTTATCACAGCATTTTGGTCCATGCTATTCGTCCTTATTGTGCTTATGCGTGCTGACTCTGTGAATGTTGGTACTAACCATACTGGCATGCTGGCCTCATACATGTCACCTCTAACCATATTATGATTGTTGTCATTGAGTATGCTACCATTAATAATTTTATCATGCTTCCTTTGCAGCAAATGTAAAGTGCATAGCAAGACATAAAGTTCTCTGAAGGCGAAATACAAATGTATTATTTTTAGGACTCTATAGCCTATTTACTACTGCTGTCAGAACTAGCGTCTCGAGGGAAGATTGAGGGATAATAAATGCAGTGCCTGAACCGGCATGTGTGAAGACGCTAGCCAAACCTCAGTTACTGTTGTACACATCAGAGAAACCGGTCAAAACTTTAGGCATGAAAATATCTGCCCCTTAACCAATGGGCCAAACCAGCGCGACGAGCACACAAATCCACCTGCTCTGATCAAGGATCTGCCGTCGTCTGACCAGCATCAGATTATCTTATGCTTGAGTAACAACGCAAATCCGAAGCCTAAGATTACAGTACACTGGGATCCCGATACTCGGAATACATTAACCGATAATACACTCACAAGATGTTCTTGATTAAGGGTTGATTAGAACCGGTCCACCCGCAGCTGTTCCATAAAAGAATCTTGATATGGCAGCTATCGACTGTTTGGCTACCTCGGCAGGCTATACGGTAAATTTATATAGAATATTTTCAGATGCCACATTAACAGAATTGATTTAGCTGACTTCCTCTAACCTTCACCATCGTAGCCGTACTAGCATGAAGCTGGGCTGCAAAGCATCATCTGAGTCATGGCGTCTATGAAAATCAAGTCACGGGCACTTTATTTTGGCTGAGAAATGCAAATATCTTGAGAATTTTAGCTTAAAATCCATCTCATCATGCAACAGAACCGATCTCAAACGAAAACATTATTAATACACTGAAACGAAGGCCTGCTAAATGATCCAGCTTACAACTGGTAATAATTATTTGCTGCTCCTGAAATATTACAGCAAGTAAATGATTATGCGATATTTGTATAGCCAAGGCAGCACAAAAGCCTTAACCGTTTAAACAGCGTCAAATGTGTGCTCTAGAAATTTACATGATTTATGCTCTCCGCTCTATGCCATACGAGAGCTGTTGAGCTTAAAATAGACTTCTCTACAGTATGAATGCGGACTTTCTGTTTTAAAGTTAAGAGGGCTCTTCGTCATTGTGCATGTTACCACTAATAATAATAATAATAATAATTCACTTGATAAAGCGCCCTCAGAGAACTTAATCTCTCTCTAGGCGCTTTACATTTGCTGTAAAGTGAAATGCAATTGAATGGTAAGTAAAATCAGTGGGTTGCTTCCATTACAGCACACGTAAAGTGCCAACAAAGAGATTCATTTCTCTGAGGGTGCTATGGAAAGTTATTATTATTATTATTAATATTCATTGTGGCCCTGTTCCGCAACCTCAGGCATACCTGTGTGCATATGTGCTGCACTTGCATGCAAGTAGATAGCCATGACTCCACGGCTCAGGGCTTCACTGTTATGCTTCATCCGTCGGCTGTGACTAATACCGCTATGTTTTTTTGCTGTTTTTTGTCCAAACTTGAAAGCCGCTACACACCATTTGGATCAGAATTTTTAGCCAGAATTAAACCAGTTAGGAGGTCTGATCTTAACATTGCAAGAGGCACCCAATCGTAGTTAGGTTAAGAGACGCGTCATACGGCAACTGTGTGCATGTGTATATGTTTGTGTGTGTGTGTGTGTGTGTGTGTGTGTGTGTGCGTGCGTGCGTGCGTGCGTGCGTGTGTGTGTGTGTGTGTGTTCACTCACATTCAGGCGAGAGAAGTAGGTGCGGCTACTGGCAACCAATCAATGGCAGCCGAGCTCCTTGTGGACGTTTCCACGAGCTTAGGCGCTGACTAGTCGCTGGGTCGACGCAGCCAATGATCGACCCCTCACTTTTTGTTCGCCGCCCTACCCTTCTAGACCAGGGAGGCAGACGTCCGACTGTCATTCCAAGACTCGGTAACTGGTCGCTCACGAAGGCATGTACAGTAATTTGGCCCTCGACTGCGATTGACTTCGAGGTTTGGTGTTCGTCTCGAGGGTCTTGCTGTTGACTTGGAAAATAGATAGGTGACGTGACTCTCCGAAAGATGAGCGTGTGCACTTATTGCTGAACATCCGCTTCGAAGAAGCCATGCCACATTAGTTAGACATGCCTGCTCCTTGTTTGATGGCTTCCTTTCCTTCCCTTTACCTGCGTATCCTTGGCGAGCATCATCTATCAGTCCCGGAAGCCAATACGTAGTAGGATATTAGGATATTCTTCGCTTTTTTCACGACTTGAAGAATGCAGAGGATAAGCGGGGGTGGGGGCAACTCAGGATCAACGAAGTGGGTAGTCAACAGTGAGCGCTCTCACGGCAGCTTGAGCCGTGTGCACCCGCTCCAATGGTCGTCGCACTCGTCTACGAGCCACAACTGACATCATGCAGTCGTTGGTAGGTTGGTGTCAAGCGTACTGGCCATCCATCAGTCTCGAGCTGCCCACGGCGAACCTGCCAATTTCTTTAAGCCCCCCCCCCCCAGGATCTATAGCAGACGGGACGTTCGCTGAGACATTCTGGAAGTCAGACACTGACTTCAATCATCATCAAAATGACAAGTCGTTTTTTCCTAAAAAACGACTTGTCATCGGATGAGCACATTGCCTCCAACGTTATGTCAGCCTGCTACCTGCTGAGGAGCACTGCACAAAATAGGGGTGGCCTAGGAAAGAGTGCAATAGCTTTAACTTGTTCACACGTTTGTGACGGTGTAACATCGCATCCAGGTTAATGCATTGCCTTTAATTCAGGAGACCCTGCCCGTGCCTCGGTCTGCAGCTTTTGCACAACTAAATAGCTAGTACGTCAGTTTTCAAATTTCTAGCAAGCATCTCAACGACTCCAAAGTTTCCTCTCTAGTCTACAGATCGCTTCACTTGCTCGACCCAAGCCGTTGCCCAGGAGTGAGGATCTCGCTCTTCACGACCGGGGTCATGGGCTAGTCGTTCAGTTTGCTATTTTTGTTACCCACTGTAAGCTGTGGTAAACATTAAATTTCTCTGCAGTTACATAAATGAGGCAGTTGAATCAGATAGCCTTTAACTTTCAACTTTAACCTGCACCAGCTCATCAATCCGACTACTTTGGTCTTTAAGCAATCTCGTTCGCCACCAAATTTCTTGGGTTTGAGTTGTCTCACCGTTCCTCACTCATCATGGAAAACATTCACCTATTAGGCCTTCAGTATGTAAATCACGAAAATCTGAAACTCGCTTCTGACTTGTGTCACCACTTGCTTTGACTTTGCATAATTTAAGTCTTCGCTAAACACACATTTGTTCAGCTCGGCTTTCCCTGCACCTCAGAACACTGGCTTTATCATTCCTCTTTCCTTTGTCTGCTTACCTGTTCATGAATCAGAGCTCATTACTAATAACCACAAGTACTACCAGCAACAACCCTAGGTATCTTATTGAATGCTTTTGTGGGCTTGTCTAAGTGAGTTACCTTGCCTAAAATAAATTATTGGTTATTTCTTATTTAGCAGTTGCAAAGCAGCAGGCAAAGTTTCAGCACCCATATGCATACAAATGACGAATCACAATGACCCACTAAATGTTTTTGTAAATAAGTGCGTTTTAAGCTTCTCTTGAAATGTCGTCATGTAATAGTCGCTCGAGCCAACTAACCTGTTCTGGGATTGATGACCAAGATCGTGTTTCATTTGCAGCAAATTTAAAGTGTCTAGAAAGAGATTGAGTTCTCTGAGGGCGCTATATTAAATCCATTATTATTATTATTAAGTGCATGCTGCTGTAAATGGAGAAGTTGAGGGGTGCCTTCGCCCGTTTCGACCATAGAGTGTGTCAGTTCAGCTATATACGACCGTTCTAGACTAATGACGCTAGCTCAGTCACTTCTGGGCATTCATATCTGAAATTGTACGATTCGATCTTTTAGTCGCCCTCTTTGTAAGCTCATTCATTTAGTGTCAATGTTGCTGAGTGACTTTCTGGACCCGAACTTGCAACGCGATCAGTGCCCGAACGGAACGGCTGCTCGATCGTTGCTGCTAGAATCGTCAGTAGCACGTGTCATTCCTACAAGCCGCCAACTTACTAGTCCTGCAGTCTGGAGCCTGCACAGCGAGAGTGTCGCCAAGGATCTTAAGCGATAGCAAGCAGCAGCTCATTTATTGCTCGAGAAGCACTTTCTGAGCACCAGGATGCTTCCGACCACAGGAACTCGCCCCCAAAAGATACCAAAAAGTAGCATAAGGGCTGTCAGGAGCGAATCGTCAACCAGTGAGTGTAACCTGCTACAGGACATGCTGAATAATAAGTACCGAGTCTTGCGACCACGCACTGACGTAGTTCCCTGTGTCTGGAAAGGGCGGCGACGACCGGTTAGAGCTTGAATTCAACTATTTATTGTACGGCAAACGAAAGCACGACCTCTATCCGGGAGGTGCATTTGAAGTTCCATGAAGGATGAGTAGCCAGCGAGTGCCAGTCCTCGGTAGATTATTGGCTAATTGACCGATTGCTGCAATTATAGCATCGAGCTCCACATTGTAAGCTTGCAGCCTCTGATGTCAGCTCAGGTAGCGAGCAGTGGATGTCCGCAGGTCGTCTCGCTCTCTCGTCTGCACTCCAGCACCCACTGTGTCTCTCTCTAGCTCACTCTACCTCTTTCTGCTGCCGGCCTCTTAAAAAATTGCTTGCTGATTTAACAGCCTCTTTTGTATAGCGCGACAAAAGAGCCTATACGGCTACCACCACCATTGCTTGCAGCAGTAATAGAGGATCGCCCACCACCTACCGATCCGAACCCCCTACCTCGGGACCGAGGTCGTGAAAAGCAACCGCCTCATCCGGTATGCAATCCCTATGTCTCTTTATCTGCCCCCCCCCCGCGAATCATAAGCACAGAACAATCCGTTCAGCTCTTTCCGGACTGTTTCAACATGTGCATACCATAATACATTTGTTATTGCTCGTGCCCTTCAGAGAACTCAATATCTTTCTAGATTTTTTATTACTGCCCTGCATAGCGGACACAATAAATTACTCATTGGCCTGAAGTTTTGTCTCGACGTCTTTCAGAGAGACTATTGTTAGGCCAGTCTTTAAGAAGCCGATACCAGACAATGAGAACCTTTGGAGAGCTAGGGTCGGCTGATTCAGCTACCCTATTTGCATAGTGGCACAAGAGCCTTAACGGTTTCCCCCGTTTTCGGTGTGCAATACAGGATTACTTGATGCAATTATTGGACTAACGATCAAATTCGTGAAGTGCAAGACCGTTACTCTGGGCTACCCAGGCTTCTCATATTTCTAGCCTTCTATCGAACGTTTATATGTACCGAGTGGTATTCTTTAACTACATCATTGCATCGGGCCGCTACCTCCCAAATGCTCACTTCTGTAGGGATATCTCCTTCTGAAAGTCCTGAAAGTCTGGGCCTGTTAGGATTTTGGTGTGATTTTTGTTAGGTCAGATGCCTTATTAGTCAAATTATTCTCGAAAGCTTAAGCGACACTTAATTACGCATGCCAAATAAAATAAAAGAGACCGACTTGTACCTGCTGTGCATTGCCCTCGATTGTGCGTTCTCGATTGTTTAAAAGGACGTGGTTGCACTTTCAATACAGTGTGCTGCAATATCCAAGAAAAGTTGAAGCTTCTATCGGCAATTGTCGGTCCATTTGTAAAGGGCCGTTATGAATTGGCGTATTCCACGGGTCATTGCCATCAATTGCCGTGTATTGCCATCGATAGAGTATGCGGAATAAGTTAAAAATATTCCCGCATTCAATTAAATGTTACGTAGAACGAGATTTGTCGTTTCTTGCAGCTAATCTTGTCGATTTTCTAAAGATTTCGGCATTGGCCCGACAATCGGTGTCAATTTCAGTATATGGCTGTCGTCTAGCGGACAAAGCAGATTGAAAACTCCACGGTTTCACTTTGAACGTGGCGGAATGTTATGTGTAATGACAGCTGGGGCTTCGAGCTGCCGATTTCTCATTGATTTCCCATGAGTTGGGTATTGGCCCGGGCCATTGGTTTCGATTGCCATTCGTTGCTCGCGATTGTACGTTCGTGATTCATTGAAAGGATGTGATAGCACTTCAAACCCCGTGCGCTGCGATACGTAAGAAAAATTTGATCTTTGCCCAGCCACTTTTCGGTGATTTGCAATGTATCTTAATGGACTGCCGTATTTGGCGGGGTCGTTGTTGTCCTTTGCCATGCATTGCCAAGATTAAACGCACAGAGTGGGTTAAAAGTATGTGCAATCAGATGTGACGTGGAGTGAGAATTGGAATTTGGTGCAGCCGATTTCTCGTTGATTTGCCACAGACTGTGGTATTGGCCCCTGCCATTACTGTTGATTGCCGTGCATTTTTGACAATTAACGTTCAAAATAGCTTGAACGTTCTACGATTTTAGTTTTAGTACAAAGAAATGTGAAATGCGGTGACAATTGGAATTGCTTGCAGCCGATTTTTGGACAATTTTTCACGGATTGTAGTGGATCGCTGCTTCGAGCCGAGCCGTTGACGTGGATTACCATGCGCTGCCCAAAATTGTAGGAGCGCAATCGGTTAAAATGATATGGTCGACTTAGATTAGTGTTCTTTGTAATACACATTCAAAATTGGAGTATTGTGATATCAATTTCGGGGCATCTTGCATTAGATTGCTGTACATTACGGTATTGGCCTGGGCCATTGCAGTCAATTGCAGTGTATTGCTGCAGAATTATTGAGGCTATTTTAATGAAATTGTGCGATTACACAATAACCAAAGATTAAGAGTGGATTTCGGTATGGGACCAGGAAATTGCACTCGATTGCAGAGCATTGCATGACAACACGTGTTCACAATAGAGCGAAATTGTATGGGTGCACTTTGAACTGGGTCTAGTGTTATGTGCAATGTAAGTTAGAGCTCTGCAGTGGCGATTTGAGTATGATTTGCAGTGGAATAGAGTGGATTGCGGTATTTTCCTAGGTCATCTCGGGCGGTTGCCTCGCATTGCTAGATGGCGCGGACTCCCAAGTTTTTGTTATTTTAAGTGGGTGTCTTCAAACAACACGGTGCATTTAATATGCAATATAAAATTGAGTTTGGTGCAATCTATTTCTATTCGTTTTGCTGTGGATGCGTTGGATTGGGGTGGATTGTGGTTTTGGCCCGGGCTACTTCAGTCAATTGCAGAGCATTGCACGAGAACGGCCGTGCCAATGTAAGTGAAATTGTATGAGTGCTATTGTCGCAGAGTGTGCTGTCATTTGCAATCGAAAAAGCAGCTTTTCGAACAGGATTCTTTTGTTTCGCTATGGAATGCAGTGGATTGCTGTGGATTGTGGTTTTTGGCCCAGACCGCTACATTCTTATGTCAAAGGACTTCGTGAGAACTCGAGAGCGGAATCGTGCGAAATTTTCTGGGTGCATTTGCATGTTGCGTAGTTTGATATTCTAAACTTTTTGAAGCTTTTCGCAGCTGATTTTTGGTGGATTTAAAGAAAACTAAAATAGATTGCAGTGGATCGCAGTACAGACCTTCGGCGTTGAAGCTCATTTGCATAAGTCCACGTGAGCATAGTGACATGAAATTTAGTGGATAGATACAGTTTAAAATGTACTACAATATCCACCCAAAATCTGAGCTCGGCAACGCCAATTTGTCGTCAATTTTAGCATAATTAGAGTGGATTGAGGTAATTCGTCGAACCCTTGCCTGCACGCCTCCGAGAAACAGTGGTCGCCGCGAAGTTCAGTTTCGAGCACCTACTATTCGAATCGAGCATACGCATCCTGACGATGCGATACCTGCTGCACACATAGTGCACAACTAGATTGGACGCCGTTCATTCGCCAATGGCTGCACTCGTATGGAAGCGCTGAAAAATGAAGCAAACAAAAAATCGCGCCAGGTCCGAATATTTTCCCTGATTTCTATATAGTCAAAATATCGCACTATTTATTTTCGCCAGGGCTATGCGCGAGTTTGTGCCTGCACATGTGTCTGCATGTATGTATGGCGCGTGCGCCTGCATCCATGCACCCAGTAGCTGAACCAAAGGGGTGGCAGGTGGTATTCGCCCCATACATCTACTGCTGGGCCACAACCTGGACAGCTTCTATTTCTAGACCAACGACGAAATTATGTTTGAATTTCACTTGATGAGCAACCGCCGAGTTCATGTCGTGCAAACGCTGATTCTTCGCTATAAATTTTCATTAATTGCTATTCTACCCCTGTCTATAGGAAAATCTTGCTTGTCTTGCCCATAGATACAACTGTGGCTGGTTTTTTCCCCCTCTATACGGCAATCCTGGCTCTACCACGGCGTACAGCCATGCCGACTGCTCTAAACAGAGAGTCGTTCAGACTCATTACTTTGGCACCCGAAGCCCAGATTCAGCTACCACACTAAGCTACAAATACCTACGTTTTCAGGCGGAACGATCATTGAAAGTCTTTGGGTCAACTTTTATGCTACACCAGATGAGCTACTGGATTAGCCTGATTTACCTTTAACCAATAATGCGGCTACTAGCTCAGCTTTTTTGTGATTTTTCAATATCGTGAATTATTATTCTTTTTCCCGTTACTGATGTTTCCATGAGGTCTGGAGAGGTTGAGAATGCTCGCGGAGGAACTTGTGGGACCGGATTGACGCATCCAATCAGAAATTTCGCTTTAGATAGGAAAAATTCAGTGCTTCAAAGAAATTCCCTGGTACTTTGATGGATGACTGTGTCGCTAGAATACCAGATTGCATTTGCACTTTATAGAGCCGAGCGCTTGCTTGCTGGCTGCTTCCCCGACAGGCAGACAGGCAGAGCGGCTGCTGAGCATCCCGACTTTCCAGCCAGAACCTCACTCTCGCATGCCAGCGTACTTAGCAATCGTTCGGTCAGCAGCCCTTTCGAGGGAAGCCTCGCTGTTTTCAAACAAGATGGCCACGTCTGGTAAGAAGCCGTAGTCCAGTCGTCATCACGTGCATGTCCATGTATTTGTCGTAACATGTACACGTACCGTGCACCTGATCTCTTATATAGGTACATATGTGGGGTGTGTGCACATATGTGGCATGTACACACACGCACACACACACACACACACGCACGCACGCACACACACACACACACACGAACACACACACACACAGACGCGTGTGCGGATGCATACGTACACTTAAAGTCTCTTTTATAGGTATCCTCGATGTACGCACGACTCTCTACATGCATAGAAAATTCCAAAAGATTGGGGTTTTCTGCCGATTCTTATGCACTAGCTACTTCGATACATGCGTTCATAAGTTGTATTCGCGGGATTAATGCCAAGAGAAACTAACTTGATCAGCTGCTACGTTTCCGCGTTCATTTTCTGGATAGGTGCCCGGGGTGAGAGCACTAAATGCGAGAAATGATAGTGGATGCTATTTAATATTAGTCGGCTATCGGCGGCAAATCACTGAAGCTGGGAGTCGACGATAAATGGGTTTACTATGCGAATGCCTACCACGAGCTTGAGCGCTGCGGCTGCTGTCGCCGTTCGTGCTGAATATCTGAATGCCTGGCCTATCTTCCCATGGAACTAGCCTTGGGACATTGCCGGAAGGTCATAGAAGCGGGGGTTGTATCCTTTTTAACACCCACTACGAAGCGATTGACTGCCATCACACTGCATTATACCCATCGATTCACCATACTGCTACTGTACTTAAGCAATGCAGACCTTATACTGTAACGCTGGTAAATGGCTGAAAATGAAGTTCCCACATTTAGACTGCGATAGCGAGCAAAATCTTGGAGTGAGAGGCAACAACCCAGCTCTTCGGACAGCCAGCTTTTTTAAAAGATTTTCTTCACCGAGTTCGTGCACTTCTTGCAGAAAGATTATTGCTTCAATGATACTGCACCTTGCATTAGATAATGCCTATGGGTCAATCTGAGCGAGTGCTATATTAGCTTTCAGAGAGAGAGAGAGAGAGAGAGAGAGAGAGAGAGAGAGAGAGAGAGAGAGAGAGAGAGAGAGAGAGAGAGAGAGGAGTTCACGCAGGCATATCAGCACGTGTGAGATCTGTTTGACCTCGTAGAGGTGCTCCCTGTGCTCTAAGCCCGCAACGCTCAGTGCTACCTGACGCACAGCGTGTAGCTTCCGCTCTGCCTGCCAAAGACAACTGTGGAACTCACTTCCGCAGTTTCAACGGCGTCTTCCCTGCGGCTGCCGAGTACGGGACATCGTTCCCAGCCATCCTGAGCTGCTACTTCCATACTACTCTCCACCTCAACTGCCCTCCTGAATCAGCTATGTTTCTCATTTCTCTTTGTTTCGTGAGATAAAGTCAGTCGGCTACCGCATGCTTACCAAAAGCCATTTAGGCTTTAAGGGCGCTATAGAAAACTCTTCTGCGTAGCATACGCTTAGTCAAGTGGCTTTTTGGAATTATATATCAAGATACGTTGCACACATCTTTTGAGTCGGTGGTAATAAAATGCATGATTTACAATAGATAATCTTATAAGAGATATTCTTCGCATGAAAACGCATAATTCGCCAATTATCAGTTTGGTGAACCCGGAGTTCGCAGGCAGCACAGAAACCAACTCTTTAAGAATGGCAACAGGCTATGAGTATGTACGCATCTCTCTCTCTCTCTCTCTCTCTCTCTCTCTCTCTCTCTCTCTCTCTCTCTCTCTCTCTCTCTCCTCTCCACGCTCGCCCACAATCCCCACGCATTCTTCATCTGTCACTCTTTCCCACCGATGTTCAATTACAGTTTGCAGCTTGGGGGGCTTCGGCCAGTTGGGCCTTCGCTAATTGTTCTTAATAATAATAATAATAATAATTCACTTGATAAAGCGCCCTCAGAGAACTTAATCTCTCTCTAGGCGCTTTACATTTGCTGTAAAGTGAAATGCAATTGAATGGTAAAGTTCTTGCCTTCTATGAGGGAGCTACTAGATAGCGTGATCGACGTGAATTGTCAGCATAGTTGTAGTACAGATACATCCAGTAGACAACAGCCCTGACAACTTTGCTCTGCTGAAAAGGCTTCATACTTGCATGCTGACCCTGTGCATGTCACCTCTAGCCGTGTAATTCATGCTGATTATCAAGCATGATACCACTCACCATTCGAACGTGTTTCCATTGCAGCAAACATAAGGCGCCTAGAGAGAGATTTGGTTCTCTGAGGGCGTTTTATCAAGTGTATTTTTATCGTTATTATTATTATTATTAGCTGATTAACCAGCCTCATTTGCATGGCGGCAGAAGAGCCTTGATGGCTTACACCAACGCTTGAAGTTGATAATAATCGTCTACTGCAGGATTCGAACCCGCGACCTTGGAGATGAAGGGTGAGCGCCTTATCTCCCGGGCCATCACGGCCCATGATTCGTACAGGTCAATCCAAGAAATCGAGCCATGCGTCTACTTCGCCATCGGAGCCTAGGTCTCGGTTTCAACGACGGGAAGCAGAAGATAACAGAAAGGCGACCGGTATGCCCACCTCGGCTCGGCTGCTTCCTACCTCACTCGACTGCTGCCTTTCGGCGTCGTCTTCTTCCTCCGCCCGGGTCCGCCGCTCTGGATAGTAGATAGTAGCTGCACTTCTCCCCCATGAAGACTGCTGGGACGGTTGCCGGCGCTAAAACTAACTTACTAGTTATGGGCAAACCCAATGTGATTCGGAGATTGGAAAGGCTGTCTCTCAAAATCGGCTCTGCCAGCATATCTCCTGTCGAATCAGCTCGAAATCTAGGTGTCATATTTCAAAGCGACCTCTCGTTAGACGACCCTATCAGCTACACAGTCAAATCTGCCTATTTTCAGCTTCATAGCATTGCTAAAATTCGGGCTTGTTTAGATAAGGATACCACGTCTAAGTTGGTCCATGCATTCGTGACATCTTGTCTCGACTTCTGCAACTCACTGCTTACTGGCCTACCAGCATTTGCGATCGGGCGATTGCAGCTGGTGCAAAACTCTGCAGCTATGCTTGTTTGTCGTGAGCGCGGCAGTTGCCACATTACTCCACTTCTCGCCGACCTGCACTGGCTACCAGTCAAGCAACGGATTGACTTCAAGGTTTTGTCGCTCACTTTTAGGTCACTTCATTCTTTGGCTCCAGCCTATCTCTCAGATATACTCCCCCATCAGGCCAAGCATCGTACTACCCGCTTTTCGGAATCCAACAGTCTAGAAATACCTAGTACAAACCTTAAATCCTTTGGAGACCGTGCATTTAGTTCGTATGCTCCCAAAGCCTGGAACTCCCTCCGACCTACGCCAGAACATCCCCTGACCTGACCACATTTAAAAGGAACTTAAAAACACACCTATTTAGGACAGCATTTTGTGGGTCCCTGTGAGTCGTCCTTGATGTGCTTATGCGTGCTGACACTGTGCATGCTGGCACTAACCACATGTGCATGCTGATCCTGTGCATGTAACCCCTAACCATGTTATTCATTTTGCTTGTTTTTCAAGCATGATTTTACTTACCATTCAATTGCATTTCCCTTTGCAGCAAATGTAAAGCGCCTAGAAAGAGATTGAGTTCTCTGAGGGCGCTTTATCAAGTGCATTATTATTATTATTACTATTTCGAACCCCCTCCTACTGTCACCAAAAGCAAAATTATGTCCTACTTCCACTGGACGAGCAACCACCGAAATCATGTCGAATAAACACGATGATTGTGTGCATAATTTGGTCTTGCCCACAACTTAAAAATCTATTGGGTATTGACCCCTAGAGAGAAATCCTGTCTCCACCTCTACCTGAAACTATGTCAAACTGAAACTCAATTGGTACAAGAAACACAAGTAGTAGTAGATATCCCAGCTCCTTCGCACGGGCTAATGAGACTGGGAAGTATCAGGTACATTACTGGCATAGTCTTAGTAATCCAATCTTGCCTGCCTTCAATTCGAGAGTGTGCATGGTGTGCTAAAAAACAACGTCCAGCGTCCAATGTGTCTTACAAGCATAGGCGAGCTTGCTGACTCACGAAATACTGTGAACGGCTACGTTACTGCAAATAGGAACGAGAGGCCCAAACCATTCACTTTTGCAATTCGCCGTTTCAGCTACGATAGCATAGTCATAGTCGCACAAAGTTGGTCGAAATGCATGTTCGCGAAGATCATTGCAGTGCTTTAATCCAGTTTCAAATTCAACGGAATCATCGCAGAAGAAGGCTGAAGGTTGAAGGTGACATACGTGTGCAGACTAAGGAACTTTTCCAGGTAGGTAAAAACCAGCCGACGAGTCATCGATGACACGCTGAAACCGGAGGGTGGGAAGCAAGCCTCCAGTGTGCCCTACCAGTAAGTCCTACCAGTGTGAAGCAGCACTATTGTGGTGCCTAGCCTCATTCCTCAATACACACCGTCTCACAAATGAGCCTCCTCTTCAGGCACGTAAATAGAGCTGGCCGGTCACATTACTCATAGAGCAGTCGCCATCTGCAGCAGGATCGCACAGTAGTACATCAGTCTTTAAAGATTCAGAGTAACAGTCCGTAACCTCTGCAGTTTGAACAGCAGCAGTTTCGTAGAAAATTACAAAGGTCACTTGCTCCACAGTAGCTATAACCGGCACAGGAAGAACAGCCCATACGTTCCTCAGAATGTCAGTCGAGGCTAATGTACCAGACACCTGCACATTACCGGCAGACATTACCATGCTCTCATATAAAATCCTTAACTCTGGCTTCTCAAGCCGTATATCAGGTTTTCAATTTCACCATAATAAACTCAAACTTTGGCCTTCATCCGTGTTATGCAGGTCGCCGTAATGCCCTTGAATCTTCTAGATTAGCAGCAGTACGCTTCATCCTGTTGACGGCATTAGCACAATAAAGTTCCGCATCATAGCAGTCTCAGCATTCCTCTCAGCAGACTGCTGTTTTGAGATATCTAATAAAGCTCAATGCTGCCGTCCGGCATCGACATAGCTCTGCATGCCGGTGGCACCGACTCTCACTGTTAGTATGTCGCTATGCCCCTGAGTTGTCAGTACTGTTTCTCGGAATCTTTAAAATGAACTCTGATTCTAAATTGGCATAAGTTCATTGGAAAGCATTTGCAAAATATCCCCGGTATTGGTTCGGTCTCTGATCTAAAATGTGCAAAATTTCGTCAGGTATTCCTCTTTCGAATTCCAAATTTGGCAGAGCGATCGGCTACTTCAACTTTCAACTGCTCGATGTTGCGATTAGAATACGCCTTTGCGGAGTCAATATGCAAATCTATATTGTATGCATAGCGTCTGCCAGTATGGACACGAGCAATAAGACGATTGCTAAGACGACTGCGAATGACGACTGCTAAGGGTTTTCGGCAATTACTAATTTCTGAAACAAACGAGGTGCAGCGGCTTCTCATAAAATTCCTTGGGCCGCACGCACAGCCGCTCTCAGCGGTGCTTGTCTCTTCTGACGCATGACAAATACCTGCGACGCTGGACCCTTGTACCACGGCTAACGACTCACAGGTGCAGCACCGATATACGCAGGTACGCCAGTTGTAATGGAACAGGGCAGCAATAAAGAACAACGCACTTACCTTAGTGTAACGAGCTCATATCCGTCACGTAGAGAACTCGATTTGACAGCCGCGAAAGGCTGCTGGCGTCCAGCATCAGCCATGGCGCACAACAGCTCTCGCACCGCGCCCACAGCACCGCCGAACAGACGATCGGCGAAAAGCTTCGGGCGCCAATCATGCCTGACTCGAATGTTAGGGCACAGGTTATAAACGCACCCGGTCTACACAGCATTTGCTCGGTCCTCTGCGACTTGTCCTCTGTGTGCCTACGCGTGCAGACGCGTTGCATGCTGCCACTGGCCATACAGCCATGCTGCCTTCGCTGCCTATGTTAAGGGCCTAGAAAGAGACTAAGCTCTCGAAGACCGCTATACAAATTTAGTAGTACTATTATTATTATGTAGCTTCTGCCTGGCGCGACGCGTAGAGCTCAACCGACTGCCTATAAAAGGACTTTCAATAGCATATAGCCGCAACCACTGATTATTAAGTATGCGGTTCCAAGAGATCCCAATTAAGGAGCCTTGAATGATATCTCAGTAAACACATTCTGGCTGATGTAGAAAGCCAACGTGTCAGTGCGTGTATCGTGACGGTAGCCAAGGACGCCAGTAGCATGAAGGGTTGGTTGGCAGTAGCGTGGACCTGCTGGGAAGGAAGTTTTAGAGTCGGCCGTGCAGGAGAAATGCAGTCGCGGTGCAGCGACAGGAATGTGGAAGCGGCTACCAGTGTAGGACCTACAAGCCAAGCTCTTCAGCTGAAAAATCGCGGCAACTAATTTATTGTCTCGAGAGCACCTGAGGGTAAGAGGATAACTTTCGCTTGCTTACGAGCACACTCTGAAATATACTTGTCCATCTTAAACTTATAACTTATATGGAAAGCCCTGTCAATGCTGCAGGAATGCTTGCTTGCTTTGGTCAGTGCCTAGCGATAAGACGACGGTCAGTTCCCTAAGTTTACGTAAGCTGGCATCTTCTAATGGCGAGAGAGTGACGCTGGAGGCTATTCTTGCGTTTCTAACGACGTTTCGTCTTGAATTATCAGACAACCGGAAACCGTTATCGGTCGCGAGCCGAGTAGACTTGTTTAGCTGGCTCTGATTCGATCGTAGATAGCTGTTCGCTCAACTTTCTCTGTAGAGCGTGCTTGTTCTGCGGACACGACGCGTTCTTTTGCTTAGTACCGAGCCTAGCGCTCCCATGGGCAGCCGAGAGGTCGAATCGCTGGCGCTAGGCAGGTGACCCTGAGCTGCGCAGCAATTAATCCTCCGTCAAGTTAGCGGCTTACTTTCCGGCCTATGCGGCCGACGAGACGGTCGGAGTTTCTCCTTGCCTTCTTTGAAGGCACCGCGCCGGCTTTGGCACGCCAGCGGTCGACGCCGGTGCCGCTCGCAGAGCTGCCGCCTTCCGGACTCTTGGCGATGCGGCCGGGCGCGCGCGCGAGCCTCCGTTCGACCGGCTGCTGCGCTCTCCGCCACTTTAGCCGCTCTCCTGTGAGGCTACTCGCATGGTGCCGCCGGATGCAGACGCAGACACACGGGCGCCGAGTCGCGTGCATGCGAACCGCCAGTGGTCCGCGAGTGGCCCGCTCTAGATGTGGCTGAAGACTCGAGGACCCACCTCGGAGAAAAGGCCTCGAGGTACGCTGCTATCGCAGTCTCGTGGGTGGACGGGCACAGCTTGCGAGCTCGATCGTCTGCGCTCCGTCGTTCGACCGTGGGTAGCGCGGCGACGCTAGCAAAGTCGACAACCGAAACGCGAACCACTGCTTCTGTAGACACGTATTAATCGTAGCCCAGTGGTTAGGTTCTTAACGCTAGTGCAACTGAATGTATTGCCTCGTAGGACACGCGCAGGTGTGCGTGCGTTAGTACACTGGTCTGTCGCTACAGTCCGCGGCGCGGCAGAGACACGACGCTAACAGCTAGCATCAGAAAACCATGTTATCAATACAATTCGTAGCGCCATAAGAGAACTGAATCTCAATCAGGGCGCTTCACATGTGCCGCAGGGCTCGAGCCTAGGACTTCGGGCGTAAAAATGAGCGAATCGCCTTCTGTCATCAAGACGAGTCATTGACCGAACCAGATCCATCGATTATAACATATATATATATAAATATATATATATATATATATATTAATATTATTAGAGCACTATATATATATATATCTCTTATATAGATATAGATAGATATATATATATATCACTCAGAGTATTTAATCTCTATTCTGACCGCTACTCAAACCTCAAGGGTCTGGCATAGCCTTTAAAGGCGAGCACCTTAGCTTTGGACCAAACCAGGGTTGTAAATCAAAAACCTATCAATGCACCGTTCCGCCGACGGCGCGGGTCTGACTGCGGTAGCCCCCCCCCCCCCTTCCCACACGCATCACCCAACGAGAGTCTGGCGGCTGGGGCATTAAAGCTCTGTGGCTAAATTAATGTATTTAAATTAATTAAATTTTTAAAGCTCCCAGTGGCTGTGACCTACAAGGCATACCTGCTTAGAGGAATATCTCTACGACGATAAGAAGCCAGTCACACCCGCGACCACGGCCTGACACCTGGCGGTACCAGTAGGCGGCGACTGCGAAGTGGCGTCGAAAAACGGGAACATCTCTCGACATGTGCGGTAGCTGGCCAGATGCGAAAAGGAGCATCCGATAGCTCCTCTGCAGAATAGGCAGTGAGCATTGCATCGCCTGATGCCAGGACTGAACTCCAAGTAGGGGGATCAGACCTTGACTTGCTTCATCCAGTCCACGATTCGGGAGATCGGAGAGGCATCTTGGTGGCCGGGCCCAAAAAGCCCTATCCTACGCCTGCAGCCGCATGGGCGACTTCATACTGCTCCGATCTTTCTTGTTTACCACTCAGTGGTAAACAGAATTCTAAACGGCACACTGGTCCAAACGAGTGCTAACGCAACCCTTTAGCGAAGCCGCCATCGATTTCGTGTGGCTAATGCATTAATATGAAATCTAATTTGCTCGACCAACACTAACTTGAGTAAAGTACTTTTTGGCGAATTCGAATGTGATGCTGATGCAGTGGCTCGGCCAGTTGGTTGATTTGAACCCCATAGAATGACTAAGGAGCGATATTTACAGGCGGCTGAACCGGTTAATCGGCCTTAACCAGTTGGCGACCTTTTCAGTAAAACTCAGGCTCAGTGGAATGTGCCTCAGCAGAAGATTCGATGCCAAAGCTTGTGACCTGTCGCCTGGCCAGTCAAGGGAGGTTCCAAAGAATAGTTGAGGGAGGATGGCATCTTAAATTCATTCATATCAAGAGCATATGCCTTTGTTTTTGGGGCTGCCAGTGAGTATTTTCACATGTTGTGCATAACTTTGGTATGCCTGGCATCATGCAAAACCTTTTTTCCCGAACGAGTTTACAGCCATTGCAGCTTCGGCTACGACTGCGAGTATTTATTTTTGACGGTGTGTATATATATATTTCCATGACTTAAATAAATATATATATATATTTATACGTATACAGATTTTATTCTGGCGCTGATATATAAAGCAAGTTATTTCTACTCCGTCAGGATAACAGTCTTAGTAGGCTCTTTCCTAGTTTCCTATTGCAGTGCTAATAATTAGAAGTAATATCTCGGCTTAATTTGAGACAATGGACTCGTGAAAGGCTTTCAGACATGATTCATGCGCATAACGCATATGTATTAATAATAATAATAATAATATTGCACTTGATAAAGCGCCCTCAGAGAACTTAATCTCTTTCTAGGCGCTTTACATTTGCTGCAAAGTGATACGCAATAGAATAGTAAGTAAAATCATGCTTGAAAAACAAAACAAAATGAATAACGTGGTTAGGGGTTACATGCACTGGGTCAGCATGCAAATGTGGTTAGTGGCAGCATGAACAGTGTCAGCACGCATAAGCACATCGAGGACGAATCACCAGGACCCACTAAATGCTGTCCTAAATAGGTATGTTTTTAAGTTTCTTTTAAATGTGGTCAGGTCAGGGGATGTTCTGATGCAGGTCGGGAGGGAGTTCCAGGCTGTGGGAGCATACGAGCTAAATGCACGGTCTCCAAAGGATTTAAGGTTTGTACGAGGTATTTCTAGACTGTTGGATTCCGAAAAGCGAGTGGTACGATGCTTTGCCTGATGGGGTAGTATCTCTGAAAGATAGGCTGGAGCCATAGAATCAAGAGACCTAAAAGTGAGCGACAAAAAACCTTGAAGTCAATCCGTTGCTTGACTGGTAACCAGTGCAGGTCGGCGAGAAGTGGAGTAATGTGGCAACTGCGACGCTCACGACAGACAAGCCTAGCTGCAGAGTTTTGCACCAGCTGCAATCGCCTGATCGCACATGCTGGTAGGCCAGTAAGCAGTGAGTTGCAGAAGTCGAGACGAGATGTCACGAATGTGTATTGTCCATTAGTACACAACTGTATCTAGCAGGTGCACGTTTGCGAATAAATGTCTCTCTCTCTCTCTCTCTCCTCTCTCTCTCTGTCTCTCTCTCTCTCTCTCTCTCTCTCTCTCTCTCTCTCTCTCTCTCTCTCTCTCTCTCTCTCTCTCTCTCTCTATCTCTGTCTCTGTCTCTCTGTCTCTCTCCGGCTCTCTCTCTCTTATGCTGGAACGTTAGCAATTGGCAACTGATACAGCTATGGGGATAAGAACTTGCAAGGCAACCCTCAAATTAGGAAATACGTCTTCACCATAACTGAGAATGAAAGACGAGAGTTCCAGTGGGTGCTTTTAGTGCTGAATCTTGACGTGTAGCAAGAAAGATTTTGCAGTCACATATTTTGTTTTTACAGTTCTTTTCCATCAACATCTGAACAATGGAAGCCTCCAAGATCTAAATAGTCGGCGGAGTTTGGTCTGGTCAGGCGCCTTCAGAAGCTTCTCACACTTCCAGCAAGAAACCAAATTTTGACATCAAGATCTGTGAGCAGGTAATTTCCTGTCAGAGATAGTCTATGGTGACCTTCATTGTTCTTAAAATCTCTTCCTCCGCCGAGAGACCCACATCTTAAGAGAGTTCTCGAGGCATCTGTCTCCTTTGGCAGATTCTTGGTTCAACAGCAACTCCGCACAATGTTTCAACTCCCCACAATTCTTGTTTCAAGCGTTCCACTTGTGTCTTCAGACATTTGCTCCAAAATATCTGCAATGCTGTTTACTCCATCATTGATAGTTTTCACAGCCTCCACTCTTGCACTTCACTTTGTTTATTGCAGAGTCACGTTTGACAGTAATGGCTAAGACTTTCTTCATTTCTTCCCACCTCAGAGTGGCATCTTGAAAAGAACAAGTATTCGCTCTCTATATGTTTGAAAACAGCAATGACAACGAAAGCTTGACTTGCTCCGTGAGTTCCTACCAGGTTCAGCTGTGGTTATATCCAGTTTACAAAAATTAACCTTCTCATTCATCGGCAGTTTTCCTCTTTGAAACACCTGATGAGTGGCCAGACAGACGGCTGCGTTGTCGTTGCACAACCAGTAAGCCTACCTTGCGTCGTCTAATAGAGTGTCGTTGCTCCCCGTGGTGGTGCTCACCCGTGGCCTTGTAGCTCGCCCTTTGCCGTATCGTAGCAGGCCGGGCTCGCTCTCGACGCGACGCAGCCCGCCTGGTGGCAGGCAGGCTGGGCGAGAGGACGGAAAAGCAGCTGGAACGCGGACAGAGGGGTGGATGGCCGTGTGCCTGTTTCGCTGCTAGCACCAGCCGAATACACGAAGTTTGGTGTTTCCGTGTTTGTCGTGTGCGTGCCGCCAGGGCATCAAGCTCATAGCTTGGTCCGAGTCTGTAAAACATTTCTTGTCCTAGCTCAGCAAGGCAATAGTCAAGAAAAATTGAAAAGGGACTTGCTTGAAATCAAGATTGGTATTCTCACATGATAAAGTTTTTTAAAATACGCAAAATCAATTTTGCTTTTCCGCCCCGCCTTGGCCGTGGTGAAAGTGGGACAGCTGTCCCTCAACCCCCCCCCCCAGCCAAATCCTTAACTATGCCTTCGGGAGGGAGGGAACGGGTGGTGGCAAGAAGGCCGAGCATATTAAGCAAGGTATTATAGGTTAATAGAGTTAATACCACGCCTTTCGACAGAACTTAGTCTACAAAATTACCCTTGCCTAATCGCTGACGCTGAGGCGTGGCCGCTTGCTATACGCAGTTGGACATAAGAGTAGAGGCTGCGTCGCTGTCCCGTCCGAACACTTTCGATTGCCATATGTCGGCCGCCGGCGCTGCCGTATGACATCAGTGCCTCACCAACCACGGCTCGCCGTTTGCTGCGTCGACCTGGAGCCGGGAGTTGATTAATTAACGTTTTGTCCTCGGTTGTTCGGCCAGGAGACTTTAGTAGACCTCGAATGACTCAATCGGACCGCAAAGAAAGGGCAGTGATGGTTGCGAGAGTAATTTCCCTGTCGCTGGGCTTTCCCGCGCACGCCACGCTTCATGATGCACAC
>WPIO01000490.1:0-37401 GCA_009760855.2 Cristatella mucedo | reverse complement strand
GATTCTCACGTCCAGGGTTCAAAACTCTTTTGGCTGCTTGAAGGTCTAGCAGGAAATTGATGCTGCATCATAATCGCTGGTTCCAGACACATGCGAGCTGCTTTGCTTGTGTGCTGTTGCTGTTACTCTCGAGTATGCTCGTGGAGGAGAGGAGGCTTTTGTGTTACACATTAGTGAAAGTTGACCTTGGCAAGGTCCAAATTGAGCTAGGCCTTATACTTTTGTGTTTGAAGGTTTTTATTTTGTCTGCTGTATGGATGTGTGTACTTTTGTTTAATCTTTTTGTGTCCTATGAGCTAGCTGTTTGCCGTTATGCTAAAAAACCTGCTAGTCAGAGCTTCAACCATCCGAAGCGTATCCATTTTAGCCTGTATTGATGAGTTCTTGACTGTCTTTTAAATTGGTGAGGTGCTGTCAGTTGATCTATTGGTAGAATGCCTAGTCTCTCTACCTGTGTGTAATTCGATCGGGGCTGTTTTTTCAGCTCTTTGACATGCGACTGCTCTTCATAATCACTGCGCTGTGCACAGAAGTGCGGTAAGCAGCAAATTTGGCTACTCCAGCTTGCTAGCCTTGGTAGCATGGTCGCAGCCTTGGCATTTGATTCTCTGTTGTCTGATCTGAAGCACCCAGCTTTTGACAGAGCATTCCCTTTTGTGTTTTCCATGTGTGAACGTGCACTGTTCCTGCTCAACATATGTGCGATGCTTTGTGCTCATCGGTAGGCAGCCAGGCTTGTGCACCCACGGTTCGCATTGACGGTGGTCACGGATTTAGCTTCAGCCTACAGGCTCTAAAGACTATATAGTGTGCAATCGTGTGTGTATGCTTTCGTCAGTAATTCACGCTGCCATTGTCAACCAGTTGCCAGTCTTGTCCAACAATTTTCTGCTGTAGTATGCAGTCCCCTGTAATCTATCGCTGTTTGGCTTGGTTGTGAGTGTTCACAGCTTACTCGGAGATGAGTGCTATACTGTATTAGTGAGTGGAGATATAAATGTACATCGAAAGCCACTCAGAGCCTGATTGACTTTTGACACATACAAATTCGGTGCTGAGAAACTTGCACATCCTGCTTCAAAGCAAACATGAGGACAGCATGGCAGACGTTTGAAAGTAGCTGAGAAAATAAGTGGGTGGAGAAACTGCAACAGAGACCAGTGTAAGGACAGTTTCCAGGATTGTCACGAGCAGGATCAGCAGACTACCATGCTTGTTGTCATTGAGCGTGCTACCACTAACCAATCAACCATGCTTGTTTTTCAGCAAGTATCAAATGCCAAGAAAGAGATTGAGTTCTCTGAGAGCACTATAACAAATGTACTATTATTGCTCATGCAAGAATGAGTAAAGTAAGTTTATAATAAATCATGTTTAGAGCGCCGAGAACTAAATCACTGTTTGGACAGTTTAAACATGCTGGAAATGAAGCCTGTCAACAATTTTTGGCACGTATATGTGCACAGTTGCTTGCTCTTTACGACCCAGGTCGAGGGTTCGAGCCCTACAATGGACGATCCTTTATTGCCCTTTGCATGTGATGGTGATAGCCATTATCGCTGTTCCACTATATAAATGAGGCTGTTAAATCGGCTAGCCTTTAATTTTTTTTACTTTACTTCACTCGGATGGAGTAAAGGGTATGAGGAACAGGTGGCTATAGTTAAGCATATTTAGCATCTTTTATATGTCGTCAAGTTATTGAAAGTTAAGGACCTGCTCAAGGTGTAGAGAAGTTGATAGTGTTAAGTGTAGGACCCGAAAAACTTAGGACAAAGTTCTTTTGGTGGAGATATGGTGAAGTTTAACTCTCCCTTTTGCTGATGTGATTGCCAAGCACAATCTAGGCTTTCACTTCTATGCGGATGACACTCAGTTGCACCTTTGCTTTGATCCCTCCCAGCCTTCGAGCATCTCAAATTCTCTTAACTCACTTGCTGCATGTATTGATGACATCTGCACATGGATGGCAGCAAATTTTCTATAACTAAACGATGATAAAACTAACTTACTAGTTATGGGCAACCCAGTGTGATTCAGAAATTGGAAAGGCTAAAGCTCAAAATTGGCTCTGTCAGTATATCTCCTGTTGAATCAATATCGAAATCTTGGTGTCATGTTCCAAAGTGACCACTCGTTAGACGACCACATCAGCTCCACAGTCAAATCTGCTTACTTTCAGTTACATAACATTGCTACAATTCGGGCTTTTTTTAGATAAGGATACCTTGTCCAAGTTGGTCCATGCATTCGTGACATCCCGTCTCGACTTCTGCAACTCACTGCTTACTGGCCTACCGGCATGTGCGATCAGGCGATTGCAGCTGATGCAAAACTCTGCAGCTAGGCTTGTCTGTCGTGAGCGTCGCAATTGCCACATCACACCACTTCCCGCCGACCTGCACTGGCTACCAGTCAAGCAACAGATCGACTTCAAGGTTTTGTCGCTCACTTTTAGGTCCCTTCATTCTTTGGCTCCAGCCTATCTCTCAGATATACTCCCCCATCAGGCCAAGCATCGTACCACCCGCTTTTCGGAATCCCACAGTCTACCAATACCTTGTACAAACCTCAAATCCTTTGGAGACCGTGCATCTAGTTTGTATGCTCCCAAAGCCTGGAACTCGCTCCCGACCTGCATCAGAACATCCCCTGACCTGACCACATTTAAAGGGAACCTAACAACACACCTATTTAGGACAGCATTCAGTGGGTCCCTGTGATTCGTCCTTGATGTGCTTATGTGTGCTGACACTGTGCATGCTGCCACTAATCACATTTGCATGCTGACCCTGTGCATGTCACCCCTAACCATGTTATTCATGTTGTTTGTTTTTCAAGCATGAGAGCTCGTCTCCTTAAGACCCTATACCTTCATCTCTGTGGTCTTCACTAGCAGACCAACTTACCCTTATCCCTGCCATAACCAAGGTTTTTAATGCTTCTCTGGGAAGAGGGGTCGTCCCCAAGCCCTTCAAATCGGCAATCATTGGACCTATTCTTAAAAAGCCTGGATTAGACACAGAGGTTCTAGCAAACTATCGCCCAGTTTCCCTTCTTTCGTTCTTATCAAAGATTCTTGAAAAAATTGTTGCTAAGCAGCTGGTTGAACATATTGAAAATAATGGAATGTCAGAAACATTTAAATCAGGGTTCAAGAGACAGCAATCTACCGAAACTGCTCTCCTCCGTGTTAACAATGACATCCTACGTGGCAACGACGACGGGAATGTGACTGCCATAGCTCTGCTAGATCTGTCTGCTGCCTTCGACACCATTGATCACGAAGTTCTGCTTGAACGATTGAGAACAACGATTGGTCTGGCAGACGAAGCACTGGCGTGGTTTAAATCAAACTTGTCTGATCTTGTTCAATCCGTGTCGTGTGGGGGTCAGGTCTCACACACTAAAAGGGTTACCTGTGGAGTCCCTTAAGGGTCTGTACTCGGTCCCTTGCTGTTCTCCATTCAACCTCTGGGAAAAGTGATTAATGCACATGGAATAGGATATCACTTCTATGCTGACAATACTCAGCTGTATTTGTCATTCAAACCGTCGGAATATGCTGCAGCAACTGAGAAACTGAATGCTTGCCTTGCCGATATTCGATCCTGGATGTCGAAAACGTCCTGAAATTAAATGATGATAAAACCGAACTGCTGCTCATAGGACACCCTAAGCGTGTGGCTGGATTAAAAGGCTTTGCTGTTCTAATAGGTGACGCTATTGTGCGACCATCACCATGTGCTCGAAATTTAGGTGTCGTTTTCGACAACTGCCTCAGTTTTAAAAGCTTCATTCAGAAGACTGCTTCTACAGCTAGCCCTCACATCCAATCCCTATCCAAGATTAGGAAGTGTCTCCCACAGTGGCTTGTAAACAATTTAACTAGCTCTTTAGTTCTGTCTCGGCTTGATTATTGTAATTCCCTTTTGGCTGGGCTGCCAAAGAAAGCTATTAGGCCACTGCAGCGGACTATGAATATGACTGCAAGGCTAGTCTTTAAGTCCCAGAAGTTTGAGCACGTGTCTCCTTTGCTAAAAGTGCTAAGATGGTTGCCGGTTGAGCAAAGGATTCAGAGCAAAGTTCTTACGCTGACCCACAAGGCCCGCCTCGGCTTGGCTCCTTCGTACCTAGCTGAACTGCTGCATCAGTTTCAGCCTGTTCGTGCCCTCAGGTCCTGTGTGGACAATAAATTAGCTGTCCCATTCCTCCGCTTAAAGACAGTTGGCGACAGAAGCTTTAGCTCTGCAGGTCCTAGACTGTGGAACTTGCTTCCACAATTCTTACGCAACGACAACTACTCTCCTACTGCCGACTATGGCCCATCCTTTTCAGCGGTCCTGAGCTGCTACTTCTATGCTACTCACTACCTCAACTGCTCTCCTGACTCTGCTATGCTTCCCACTTTCTCTTTGTTGCGTGAGACGAAGTCTGTTGGGTACCGAATGCGTACCGAAAGCCGCTTAGGCTGTGAGTGCGCTATACAAATCTCTCATGCGTAACACCCACATGGCCTTAATGACTTTGTGGAGTTATAGATGGAGATACATTACATATTACTCACCATTCAATTGCGTTTCCTTTTGCAGCAAATGTAAAGCTCCCAGAAAGAGATTGAGCTCTCTGAGGGCGCTTTATCAAGTGCATTATTATTATTATTATTATTATTAATTTATTATCTAGCGAACACTTAAGAGCACTTCATTTTCTGTTGAGTTTAGAACCTCCTTATTACAATTCAAACGGCATATTACGCTCCTACTATGGGGTTCTGAATTTTTCATTCGAGCAGGCCTTTTTAAATATTTGGCTGGAAGAGCAGCATTAACTGTTCTGACGTCTGAATCAAATTAAAGGAACCTCTCCAGGTCAACAGGATGGTAAGAGGCGAGGCTCTCAGTGAATTTATATGGGCATCCCTGGTGTTTGTTGCAGTATTCGGGAGTTTGGGACAGGGCTTGTCCTGCTTTGTTAGCAGCCTTGTTGTTGACCCGTCACCTCACCTGCTTACATCACCAGTCTGCACATGCCACAGTAATAATAGTACTGAAAGAATAATGTAAATAATAATAATAATAATAATAATATGTATAGCGACCGCAGAGAACTCTTTCTATCTCTTTCTAGACACTTGTGCTGTATAAGAAGCATGCTCAAACGGTTAGTGGCAACATGCGCAGTGTCAACAGGCAAAACATGGTTAGGGCGACATGCACAACAATGTCAGCATGCATAAGCACATAAAGGACAAATCACAAAGACCCACCAATGCTATAAAAAACAGATGGTTTTTTAGCTTCTTTCATGTTGTCAAGTCGGGGGGGGGGGTGTGTGAGGTGACAACATCAGTCGGGAGTGAGCTCGAAGCTTTGGGTGCATACGAACTAAAGGCATATTCTAAAATGGATTTGAGGTTCGTACGAGGCACAGCTAAACGATTTGATTCGGAGAAGCTCGAGGCATGATGCATGGCCTGGTTGGGGAGTAGTTCTGATTGGTAGGCTGGAATCAGAGAATAAAGGGACCCAAAAGTCAATGATAAAACCTCGGAGTCGGTACGCTACTTGACTGGGAGCCAGTGCTGGTCGGTTAGAAGTGTTGTGATGTGGCAACTGAGAGGCTCACGACAGACAAGCATAGCTGTAGAGTTTTTCACCAAATGTAAGCACCCGATTGCAAAGGCCGGTAGACCAACAAACAGTGATGTTACGAATGCATGGACCAATTTGGGTGTATTATCCCTTCATATCGACCTGCAATTAGTTATACTGTGGACAAGACTACAGGGCCATTGCAACATGTGTGCCTGTTATCCGATCACACATGCTGCTGCTCGCATGCTATTGAGGGGCTTATCTGTGGCAGCACTGAAGGTCGTGTGAAGATTTTTGCATATTTTCGTTTTTTTGCAGTGCGTGCATTCTTTTGTATGCCCTCTCAACAACGTATAAGCATGTATGTGCATGCACACAACTCACATGCGCACACTCTTTCGGCTGCTTGCATGTTCAGTAGGTGCTGTAGTTAGTTTTTCAAGAGATGCGACACAGATCGTGTTGATGTCAAATTTTGTTTTTTGCACTGGCTATAGCTTCCGGCTCTGTCATTGCCTTCAACATAGCTTGCTATAAAGTAATGTTTTGTATCTCTGTATGTAACTATACACAGCCACAAAAACCAAGTGGATTTTACGCAGAAGAATTTTCTATGGTGCACTCAAAGCCTAAGCAGCTTTTGGTACACATGAGGTGCTGTAACTAAATTACCGGTGAATAATAAGAATATTGGTCAACAAATTTGACCAAAATTGAGTTTTTGTTTAATTAAGGTGCATTTCAAAAGACAAACATGTTAGAAATGCAATCCGAAGTTTGATAATTTCCAAATGAAAGGAAAAGCATTAAAAACAAGGATATGCTGACCGTGTCTAACCCAAAAGTAAACAGGAAGTAAGGTAACTAAAAGTACAGAATTTATCGATCTCTGCATCTGCATCATATTTGACTTGGGTCCCAATTTGTTGAACCATGACACATTGAGGTACATATTTGTAGCTTGTTGAGGCATGTGCTTGTGACAGTCAAAAAGCTTTCTTTACAGTATAGCTTTGTGCAGTGTAAATTCCATAACTCGGCCAATACTTGCCGGTTCAAAGTTTAAATTTGAAATATGGGCACAACTCTGCTTGTTTTGCTTATTTGATTAGACTTAATTTGCTTATTTTGATTTTGGTTTGAAGCATTTCTGATTTTGACTGGATATTTATTGCTATGACATGTCTTCAAGCATCTTTGAACTTAATACTCTGCAATCATGTTTAAGTATTGCATGTCGTAATTTTTTAATATTTTTTCAAGTTCATTATGTTTTTAAATAATTTTTTTTTTCATCTTCTGAGGCACTCTTGGCTAATTTTTTTAATGCACTGCATCGAACCTTTGATTTGCCTAGATTGCCATATTTGTAGTTTAGCTACAGGTCGACATTGCCCTTGATGTCACAAGGTCGAAGTCATAGCCACCGTTGCATAAAAGGATAGCTAATGTTGGAACAATGGCGCGGCGATCATTCCATCGGTTCTTGCTGCATGAATGAATATTGAATTTTGGAGATAAATCAAGTGTGCAGGATAAATAACTCAAAAGCATTTCCATGTTCCTTCTATTTACCATAAGGAAGGCTACTATGGCTAAGGATTCGAATCTTGTTACCCTGAAATCTAAGAGCAGAAGGTATGATGTTTTAAAATATGAAACATGTATTTCTTTAACTAAAACTAATTAGGCTCAAAGACACAATCTCGCCAACGTGGACGAGCAGCTACCCTGCCTCTTACTAAGCTGCATGTGCGTAGATCAAGAGGGCCAACAGACTTGCCTCCACCTACCGGTTGTGTTGGTATGGCCACCGATACACCCCGTCGGCCTTGCTATGTTAGGTTGCTAATAAGGTCAAGGTCACGACATTCCCGAGTGCACATGAGCTAAAGCTGACACAGTTTAGTGAAGTTGCCAGTGGCTCTGGTTCGAAGCACATATTTGTTGCCCTTCCTCACTAGTCATGTCCCCTGCATAACTAACTCTAGGTCAATATGACAGAGGTACCTGTGAGCTGGAGGGACTGGAACAGACATGGCCTGGCACTCATATGTATTGGCAGAATTTTGCTGCCGATTCAGCCAGGATGGGAGGATGATGATACTTCTCTGTGCACGGGGCTTATATACAGGTGATGCTTAGTCCAGATCGGACTTCCATGCAGAGGATGTGATAGTCACAGTATTATACAAAGCCTTGACTCTGATTTTAGTGAGTTTTCATGCACAAGTGACTTGCTTGAGGTTGCTCCTATATTAGGCACAAATCCTGAAGAATGCAGATATAGCTACAATATTTAACAACGGAATGTTGATGAGTGCTGAGTCTTAGCCCAAGGTTAAATTGCTTGCTCTTCACGGCCCTGGACGTGGGTTTGAGTCCTGCAGTGGGCGATCCTTCATTGCCCACTGCAAGCGGTGGTGATAACCGTCAAGGCTTTTCTGGCATTATATAAATGAGGCTGGTTAATCAGCTTACCTTAAGTGTTGCAACTAAGATCCTGATGTAGTCAATGGTCTCTGGTGATCGTAGGCACACAGTTTGCTCCGACCTCAAGGGATTATGCTATTTGCCCGATGTACTCGAAGCAGTGCTTAACAGCAGCAAGACACCAGGTCTACTGGACGATGCATCAGTGGAGCTAGCTGTCCAAGTCCTGAAAGCCCTCTACAATGTCACAATTGGCCTGTCGTCACCTGGATCATCTTTGAACGATGTAAGTTAATTGTCATCCTAATGGCGCACATTGTTTTGCATGACAACGTAGTCTTTAAGAATCCACAAAATGACGTGACACTGGCTAATGATGTGACTTCGTGTTAATTTTCTTGAATGTGCGTGGTCTTTGTGTTTTGTCCCTCCTGTATTTGCTACTGCACCTCTGATGAATGACCCTTTGACGGCCAAAGAGCTGCATTTGGTGTGGGCTGTCTATTTTCTGGGCTTCATCTGACTTTCAGTGATACCAGTGAGTGTCAGATTAGTGCTCGTTCTGCATCTTTTAACACAGGCAACTCTGATGTGAAGAATCTCCCCATTTGCGTTTTCCTATTGTCAGTAAAGCTGTTCACAAGCTTACCTAGCTAATGCAGACTTAAGAGTTTAAACTAGTTTTTCTATATCTCAGCATCATTTTGTATCATTAATCACCAATTACTTCTTGTGCACCTATAATCTTGTGTGAGCGTCACTGGCAGTGCTAAGCAATGCTTTAAGTCCTATCACAATGTTAGATTCCAGAGTAATGATTCCAATTGCAATGTATGGAGAACTCTCACAACTCTCCTGCAGCATACATTACTGACATTTGCACTTGGATGGCAGTAAACTGTCTCAGATTGAATAAAGACAAAGTTAACTTAATAGTAAAACAAAAAAGTCAGTGTTACACAGAGATTGGTAGGCTTAACACTCAAAATGGACCGGGCTAGCATATCTGCAGTTTGCATTTAATCTGGGTTTCCTTTTCCAAAATTAGCTGTAACTAGACGGTCATATCAACTCCACAGTCAAGTTGGTTTACTTTGAGCTACTTACTATAGCAAAAATTTGGACCTGCTTAAATCAAGATACCACAGTCAAGCTGGTCCATAAATTTGTGACGTCCCATCTAGATTTCTATAACTCGCTACTCGCAGGTCTTCTGGCCTGTGTAACAAGAGGTTTACAGTTGGTGTTAAACACTCTCCAGCTAGGCTTGTCTATCGAGAACGTTGAGATTGCCACATCAAACCACTTCTCTCTGATCTGCACTGGCTTCCCATCAAGTAGCATATTGACTTCAAGGTTCTGTTAATCACTTTTAGGTCTCTTCTTTCTCTTGGCTCCATCATACATATCTGAACTACTTCCCAAGCAGGCCTGGCAACGTATCACCTGCTCTTCTGACTCGTGTTCTTTAGCTGTGCTTCAAATCAACCTCCAATCATTTGAGACTGCGCCTTTAGTACCTGTGCTCTTAAAGCGTGGGACTTACTCCCGACTGACTTACCGACACCCCCTGACTTGACTACATTGAAAAAGAAGCAATTTGTATTTGATGCAAAGAAATATTTGTCGAGTTCGTTTAAATTGTCCTGTGTGTGCTTAATTCTTGCTGATGCTGTATATGTTATCACTAACCAATTGATGTTCATCCTTTCCAGCATGTATAAAGTGCCTATAAAGAGATTTAATTCTCTTCGGCTGCTAAACCAATGCCTAAGTGTTATTATTGTAATTACCATACTTAAGACTATCCCTACAATGGCACCCACCCCCTTAGAATGCTGTTCCTTGATTCCTTGCAGCACTTCAATGTCTACATTCAAGGAAATCAGTTGCGACCTCGTCTTGAAGTTCATGTCCCAATCTAAGATGACAACAAGCTCTTTGGACCCTATTCCCACTGTCCTGCTCCTACATTGCATTGATCTACTGCTGCCATGCATAACTAACATCATTAATATGTCATTAGCTTCAGGTCATGTCCAGCACCTTTCAAAAAAGCTGTAGTCAGGCCACTTCTCAAAAAAACGATACCAGATCAAGAGAACTTGAGCAACTATCGCTCAGTCTCCTCCCTTCTACCATTCCTATCAAAGACACTGGAACGAGTCGTGGCAGACCAGCTGAACTTGTATATTGAAACTTCAAACCTTGCTAGTAAGTTCCAGTCTGGCTTTAGGGCTAATCACTCCACAGAGTCAGCATTGCTTAGAGTGTACAATGACCTACTTAGGAATGCAGACATGGGTAGAGTATCTCTGCTAGTTTGGCTTGATCTTTCGGCAGCTTTTGATACTATTGATCACCAAGTTATTCTAGAGCACCTCTCATCTTGCCTGGGCATCACTGGTACTACTCTGGATATGGTTCAGGTCCTATCTCAGTGGGAGACTCCAGAGTATCGATGTGAATAGACAAAGATCATCCGGGGTACCTCTGAAATATGGGGTACCTCAGGGCTCCGTGCTTGGTCCAGTTCTTTTCACGGTTTATACTCTCCCTCTTGCCGATGTGATTGCCAAGCACAATCTAGGCTTTCATTTCTATGCGGATGACACTCAGTTGTACCTTTGTTTTGATCCCTCCCAGCCTTCGAGCACGTTGAATTCTCTCCATTCCCTTGCTGCATGTATTGATGACATCCGCACATAAATGGCAGCAACTTTTCTTAAATTGAATGATGATAAAACTATTTTACTAGTTATGGGCAAACTAAGTGTGATTCAGAAATTGGAAAGGCTGATGCTCTAAATCGGCTCTGCCAGCATATTTCCTGTTGAATCTGCACGAAATCTAGGTGTCATGTTCCAAAGTGACCTTTCATTAGACGACCACATCAGCTCCACAGTCAAGTCTGCCTACTTTCAGGTACATAACCTTGCTAAAATTCGGGCTTGTTTAGACAGGGATACCACATTTAAGCTGGCCCATGCATTTGCGACATCCGTCCTGACTTCTGTAACTCACTGCTTGCTGGTCTACCGGCATGTGCAATCAGGCGCTTCCAGTTGGTGCAAAACTCTGCAGCTAAGCTTGTCTGTCGTGAGCGTCACAGTTGCCACTTCACACCACTTCTCGCCGACCTGCACTCGCTCCCAGTCAAGCAAGGGATCGACTTCAAGGTCTTTATCACTCACTTTCAGGTCCCTTCATGCATTTGCTCCAGCCTAGCTATCAGATCTACTCCCCCACCAGGCCAAGCATCGTACAACCCACTTTTCGGAAACTAACTGTTTACCTATACTTCATACTAACCTCATATCATTTGGAGACCGTGCCTTTAGTTCGTATGCTCGTAAAGCCTGGAGCTCACTCCCGACTTTTGTCACGACATCTCCTGACTTGACCACATTTAAAAAGAAATTAAGAACACACCTATTTATGACAGCATTTAATGGGTCCCTGTGAATCGACCTTTATTTACTTATGCATGCTGACACTGTTGCATGCTGCCACTAACCACACTTGCATGCTGACCCTGTGCATGTCACCCCTAACTATGTTATGCATGTTGTTTATCAAGCATGATACCACTAACCTGGTTAGCAAATGTAAAGCACCTAGAAAGAGATTGAGTTCTCTGAGGGTGCTTTATCAAGTGTATTGGTATTATTATTATAGGGTATGAGTAATAGACCTCTGTCAAAAAATGAGCAAGGTGTTCACTGCCTGCAAACTTATGAATGATGACAAATAAGTGCATAGTTATGTAGTTTCTGCTAGCCAAATTGCTCTTTCAAGGCTGGACAATGTCTGATTGGATGATCGGATACTTCCTACAAAGCAGCTTGGGCCTTTTAGTAAGTGGGGCATGCATTCATGCATGCGCGCGCACGCGCGCGCACACACACACACACACGCACACACACACACACACGTGCATGCATGCATGCATGCACACGTGTGTGTGTGTGCGCGTGTGCGTGTGTGTGTGTGTGTGTGTGTGTGTGTGTGTGTGTGTGTGTGCGTGTGTGCGCAAACTCGTGTATGTGTGTGTATGTCTGCTTGAATATATAGAAGCACTTAAAAGATACTCATCAAATGACACTTTCTGTTCCATTTTAACTGGTCCCAGGCCATTGTCCCCGGGTCTAACTGACTCTCAGCCTCATGGCCAGAGAGCATTTCACCAGGCACTACTGCTTTTTCGGTTGGATATAGTCTAGAGAGGCATACTATTTGCAAAGCTGATTTGGTTGTTCTTTCTCTAAGGAAAGGATAAATCTGCCAGTTGGCAGGTTTTGTCTCTTTGAGGGAGGCAGTACATTGATTGCTCATTGTTCATATGTCATACTTCTCACTCATGATCCTTGCCCAATGCTTTTTTCTATTTCATGGTGCTAAAAGAGTGCTAAAATGGCCCATGTGGACTCGTAGTTGCTTTTTCATTAGTGAGCTCATCTACTGTCTTCATAAATCGTGGTCACTTGGATGCAAAGAACCTCTAAATATGCTAGTACAATTTGTTTTGATGCCATGTCGGCCGTGGACACTTCTGTTGGCTCACTCAATGCAAACAAGCATCAGTGCTGCACACACGTGTACATACACTCAAGCTACTTGCAAATCTGCGTTGGGCTCTTAAATGGCCATCTGAGAGCCGTTGCTTGCTTTTAAGTAAAGTGTCAAGGGGAGTAATATATATATATATATATATATATATATATATATATATATATATATATATATATATATATATATATATTAGCATCGGTAACTTAATGATTAGAGTTTTAGTCAAGTAAAAAATATCGACCACAGGTTCATTTCCTGCCAGAGGTATACTTTTCCTCATAGTCCTAATGAAGATTGGCTTTCCAGCTCAGTATTTTCAAAACTAGCATGCCATGATAGGCTTGGAGGTAATACAGCAGTTCTTCGAAAATCATTGGCTCACGATGTACTAAGACACTCTTGGTTAGACAGCTTCCATAGGCAGCCAGGTAATTGAGATCTTACCACTTTCAGTTCAAATCTTTGCTGATTCTTGGTGTCTTTAACTGTATATTCATGTTCGAGTACAATTTAGGATTCCACTGTACCTTTGCCAGAATATGCCTATGCTGAATAGTATTGTATGTCATGTCATTTCGTTGTTGCTGATCAGTGTGTACCTTTAAAATGCAAAGTTCTCTGCTTGCAGGGCTCACTTAGATTTACTAGCTGTTGCTTCTCTGTATGTGGTAGCTTCATTCCCTTTTTGTAGAGCACCGAGCCGCAAATATATCGTCTTGCTCAGCTGCTTCGGCAGCTTCTGGCTGTGAAGACCGAGAGTGAAGACAGGCGCATGGAACTTACCAAGTAAGTGGATTTTAAGGGTGCCGGCATCTGACAGTCTAATATTTTCTCGTTCTGTTAATTATGCGAGATCTGTCACCCAGCTCTTTCTGGCTCCACGATCGTCGATGAATGCTATGTTCACGATAGTCAGTACCCTAGCAGACTTTAAGCCTTGTAGATGTAATAAAAATGTATTATGCAATGCAATTTGTGTTCCTTGTTGCAAATCTAATTGCTCATGCCCCAGAAGTTATAAAATGGCCATTATTCTCTTCAAACTGTCCTTTTATGGTCAGGATAATGAATAACTATACTCGTGGTTCATTTGTAGGCAGAACAAGCAGCAAACGAATGAAAACTAGCTTGTATTAATTACATGTAATAATTAACCTGGTCATACAACAACGGCTACTCAACAGGGTTCAGAAATGAGCTGATGTTCTAGATGTGTGGCCATGCTGAAAATCGCTCGGGATGTTTTAGTCATGCTGTCCTAGGTAAAGACATTCAAAGTCCGGTAGATACTGCTAAAAGCGTCTGCTTACTCCTCCAAGTAAGCTTTCATGTTCTCCTTGAATTTGTCAAGATGAGCATCAAGGATATAGACTTTAAGGGGCATTCTATATTGCATTTTGGCATAGTTCTTAAAGCATGAAGATCTGCTCATAGTTTTCAGCCTCGTGGTTGCCCAAAAAGCCGTGAACTACTGCAACTGTTCTAAGGTGCTTTCTCTGTCCTGTTCAGCTTCTTGGCAACTTTGTCATTTTCTATGATTTTCTTTATTTGTGGTTTGACGGAGATGATACCAGATTTGACCTTTGTCTCTGTTAGCTGTAGAAAGATACGTTAGATGTACTTGAAAGCTGCTGGGTCATTGTCTCGAGCAGGGACACATCGTTTGATGAGGCCCATTTCGATGTGCAGTGGTGGCTTCAGCATTTTCCAATGTTCAACCCGCTTCTCCGTAGCCAGTTCCTCCTGTGATAGTGTGCCTTAGTGCCGATGACACCAAGCTCTACCATTCCTTGGTCCCTTTTAAGCCTTGCCCTTCATCCGACCCCCTTCATTTTCTTTCAGCCTTCATCGACGACAATTGCGTTTCTTTTTCACTAGTCTATTCACTATGCTATTCACTATTCTCTTACTCTACAGTCGCACAGAGCCCAGCTCCTCCCCAAACTTTCGGTCGTCCTGTGTCTGCTGGTGCACAATTATTTGTGCCTGCTGCTGGAGCCGAGCTTACTACCCGGCTGTGTACGGTGTTGCTTTACGATGACTTAGGTGCGAAGCAACAGTGAACAGTCCTTTTTTAAGACGATTTCCTCATAACAGAAGGGAGCCAAGGATGTTGATGAGTCGCCAGTCAAAATTTAAACTTCGTTAATGTTACCTAGAATGCTACTTAGTTACTGCCTGTTTTCTTTCTGCTGACATTGTTTGTTTCTTCGACTTTACTTGCAATTTTTCCGTTCTAGTCACACCATTAATCTGATGATTAATGTCTCACCGGCTCTTTATGACGAGTTTCTGAAGCCTTTGCCAGGATCAGCTGGCGATGTAATCACTGGAAAGTGGCCGGCTAAAGCCGGTCGGGTCTGCACTGACGTAGTCGACTCTATACTCAATTTCTTGCATAAAAAGTTGAACACTGACGTAAGTGGCCTATTCGTTCAGTCCATGATCGAGTCGCAGTCAGTTTGCACTGCCAAGATGGACATTTTTTTCCAGAATGCTGCAAGTTCACTTCCGAGCCTCATACCAGCAATGACAGTGCTGACAACATTTGCGCGTGGCAGGCCTCTGATAAGAAAACACTGCCGCATGAAGGTAAATTCAGAAGTTCTGCCTGAAAGCAGTACTAGCATCAACCATGCTGCCACGACTGTATTGTTGGTGTCGTGACTCATTGATGGTAACTCTCTGGTTTCTCCCGAAATAGCTGTCTTCTGGTGAGGTTCTGCCAACGAAAACAATGTCAGCCTTACTGAAACAGCAGCAAATTTAGGAAACATTTAGCAGTGGAGCACTTTTAGGGCTATTATAGTAGTTGAGAGGGAAAGTCAAGAAAATACCTATAGCATTTGTCCGACAATCGAATATGTGTTTATAGTACCTTTCGAAAGACAAATATGTTAGAACTGGGATCGGAAGTTCTGATGACTTCTGCATTATTTGAAAGAAAAAATTCGTTGTGCAAACCACGCCTAACCCAGATGTAAACCGGAAGCAAAAAATCTATAGATAAAAAATTACCGATCTCTGCATTGTATGGGACTTGTATCTCAACTTGTCGAGCCTGGTGGATCGCTGTAGATGCTTGACACTTGTTAAGGTGCCTTCTTGTGACTTTTATACAGCTTCATTTCCAGGGTCAGTTGGTCCCCTGTAAATTCTATAACTCGGCTAATACTTCACGCATCGGAATGAAATTTGAAATGTGAGTCCAGCTCTGCTTTTTTAACCTAGAATGGAATATGTTTGATTTCGGTTGGATAAATGTGTCTGTATGTCATCAAACGTCACGGAGCTTTATTTTCCGTAATCGTGGACATATAGAACCAAATGTATCAAACCGAAATTAAAAAATATTAAAGACTAGGGTCAAACCAGCAGAGCTGAACTCGCATTTCAAATTTCACTCCGATACGTGATATTAGCCGAGTTATTTAATTTACAAGGCACCAATCAACCATGGAAATGAAGCTGTATAAAAGTCACAAGTATGCACCCCAACAAGCTTCAAGCATCTTTAGCGATATACCATGGTTCGACAAGTTGGGATACAAGTCACATATGATGCAGAGATCGGTAAATCTTCTATTTGTAGATTTGTTGCTTACTGTTTACATCCGGGTTAAGCATTGTTTGCATAACACATTTTACCTTTCATGCGGAAGTCCTCAGAACTTCGTATCCCAGTTCTAACATATTTGTCTTCCAAAAGGTATCCTGAACACATATTTGATTATCGGACAAATGTTATAGGTATTTTCTTGACTTTTTCCTTGTATTTTTCAAGCAAAAGAAAAAGGCAAGAAGAGCCACGTGGGGCTGGTCTGGGTTCTCGAACTGTCTTCCTAGCCGTTGGTATGTAAATCTTAAACACCCGATCCCGGCAGATATTGATGTCATTGGTGCTCAATTCTATTGCCATCGATATTATTCAAAATAAGAGTGCATTTTTGAATGGTTCAATCTGCTTATCGAGATCAATATCGGACCCTTCATCTTTCAGGTGCATGCGAATGTTCAATTTGACATTAAGCAGTGAAAGCATCTTGGGCAGCTAGAATTCAATAACTTCTTGTGGTAGGGGAAGAGTTATGACCTGCAGTATGCTGGCTGAGCTCATGACATTAGACCCTTATGGATGGCTGTTTGCTTGTGTTTATTCAGACAAGAGGTACGAAGAAGTTGATTGGAGTTACAGGAAGCAGAAGAGGTGGGTGACAAAGCCGTGCTAGTTTAGAATTCTTTATAGATAGCTCCTGACGTACAAAATTGGAATTTTGGTCTTTTTTTAATGTTTTCTGTGGAAGGCTGTCTGAATAAAGGCATACCACTAACCATTCGATCGTGCTTCCTTTGTAAAGTGCCTAGAAAGAGATCGATTTCTCTGAGGGCGATGTAATACATGTATTACTATTATTATTAGCATTATTACTAGCATTATTATTACTATACCATATGGAATCCATCTTTGAATATTGTTCAATCGTTTGCCGTCAGTGGAGAGTATTGAGTGAGGCAGATAGATAGACAGACAGACAGACAGACAGACAGACAGACAGACAGACAGACAGACAGACAGACAGACATATAGATAGAGGCAGCCGCAGACACAGAGAGAGGGAGAGACAGACAGACAGACAGAAGAGAGAGAGAGAGAGAGAGAGAGAGAGAGAGAGAGAGAGAGAGAGAGAGAGAGAGAGAGAGAGAGAGAGAGAGAGAATGAAAGACAAAAGCCGAAGAGAGGAAGATGGGAAGGGAGATGACAGGAGGGAGAGAGCATGACAAAAGGAAGCGAGAACACACACTCACACACGGGTGCAAGCATGTGCTTGCACAGTATACATTACCCTTAAGTGCACTTTGAGAGCACTTTGAAAATCTACTCGAACGGAGACATCATACTTTGCTTTGTGGTAATGTAGTTTTTGAAGATCTTGTCTGCCTGCTCTCCTGAAGACATTCGTTTTTAAGTTTGTCTCTACCTGCTGTACACCAGTACTAGTGTCAAGTCAACTATCGATAAACTCACTTTTCAATACTTTGAAGAGGAATATTGTAAATCGATCGTATGCTCTTTATGTGTATTCTCTTTGCATTTAGTTTTGTGCCTATGATCCCCCTTTCTGACCAACGATGTGCATGTCTGTGGTGCCATGCCCCAATGGCTCCGCTGGCTATTTGGTGCTGAGCTCAGTTATTCACTTGTTGCTGCTAATGGTGCTTGCTGCTGAGGGTGCTGGCCTGTTGAGAAGTACAGCGGTACCTCGGCTTACGAGTTTCATTTGTTCCATGCAGGAGCTCATAACTGAAATTACACGTATGTCAAATCAATATTCCCCATTGAAATGAATTGAAATGCCATTAATCTGCTCAGGACCCTAAAAACTGCGATTTGTTGTCACATATTTTTAAATTAAAAAAATGTACTTATAAATAACAAATATTGTTTTAAAAACAATACAGTATAATGTCTTGCAATAAATGGGTTTTATAAATCCTAATGTACAGGAGTAACTTCTAGAGATGGACGACCTAAAGATGCTAATAGAGTTAGAGGAGAAAGGCTGAAATGAATATCTGAATCTTATTCGCCGATTTTTGCTCTTTTCGCCGGGCTTTTCTTGCTTTCAGTTTATTGGCTGGGCCTTTACGTGGATGCGCCGATTGTTATCAGTTATGCGATGAACTCTCACACGATGATATTGCTTAAATAGTGTACAGTGCATACTTGATCGGATTTAACCCCGGAGTCTGGCGATCGTGTGAGTCCAAGCACCACGATGGCTCGCTTGAGTCTAGAAGCAAACCAATAGGCCTGCCCTTGGGTCACGTCACGTCCGGGTCGTAGAGCAGCGTCTTGCAAGGGAACGTCGTTTGCTGCCCTACCCTTATTGATCTGATTAACTACACGCAGTGCGACGTTCACTGCACCAACTAGCAGTGGAGTATCTGAAGCTGGCTCACAACCCGAATTTTAGCTCGCAACTCGAAGCAGAAAATCGGCTGAGAGACAGCTTGTATCTCGAAACACTCGCATGTCGAGACACTCGTAAGCCGAGTGTCTAACTGTAATAGGTATGCTGTAATGATTGAAGTAATGCTTCTATTTATCAGCTGCCTTAGAGCCTATTGGCTCATTGCATTCAGCTTCACTGGCTTACTTCTGTGTGCATGGCTTCTTAGGCATTGTCTCTTTAGTAAGCTTTAGTGGGCTTTACGATTCTAGGTTCTTCCATATCTCAAGGATGAGGTTAAGCGGCTGCCGCAGGAAGGTAGCACCCTAAGAAACAGGTATACGTTGCAGCGGTATCCTCTGTTATCGTTGGCGAGCAGAGTATGACGTTTGTATTGCCAGACCTGCGACCCACGTTTAATCATGCTGCAGCCGTTATGCTGGGCTTACCTAGGGCTGTGTCTTTATTCATCACGGTTGATGGGTGGCTAGGAGCTAGAATCATATCACTAGCACATAGCAGTTATCACCCATTGGCTAGGATAGCAATCCTGTCAAATGCTAGATGAAAAGGAATATTACAAAACTATCGTGCTCACTCTGTCCATGCAGTGATGCTAGAAAGCTTGGTGGGCCATAATTGGGAGTTTCCTGTCCTCTGCCGTTGGTACTGATTGCGGTGTCTTGGTCGAAGAGAGAATTGGCTGAAGGATATGGCATGTGATTAAAGTGCCAAAGATCGTACGGTTTGGCTAGACCCACTACTTGTGCCTGAGTGTCTTCTTATATGCTTTTGCATGCCGGTCTAAGCATGATACGTGAGTGCTTTTGTTTGCCTGTCTAAGCATCTCGAAATCTGGGTGTCATATTCCAAAGCGATCTCTCGTTAGACGACCATTTCAGCTCCACAGTCAAATCTGCCTATTTTCAGCTTCATAACATTGCTAAAATTCGGGCTTGTTTAGATAAGGACACCACATCTAAGTTGGTCCATGCATTCGTGACATCCAGTCCGACTTCTGCAACTCACTGCTCGCTGGCCTACCGGCATGTGCGAACAGGCGATTGCAGCTGGTGCAAAACTCGGCAGCTAGGCTTGTCTGTCGTGAGCGTCACAGTTGCCACATTTCTCCACTTCTCGCCGACCTGCACTGGCTAACAGTCAAGCAACGGATTTACTTCAAGGTTTTTTTGCTCACTTTTAGGTCACTTCATTCTTTGGCTCCAGCCTATCTCTCAGATATACTCCCCCATCAGGCCAAGCATCATACCACCCGCTTTTCGGAATCCAACAGTCTACAAGTATCTCGTACAAACCTTAAATCCTTTGTGGAGACCGTGCATTTAGTTCGTATGCTCCCAAAGCACTGAACTGCCTCCCAACCTGCGTCAGAACATCCCCTGACTTGACCACATTAAAAAAGAACTTAAAACACACCTTTTTAGGACAGCATTCAGTGGGTCCCTGTGATTCGTCCTTGATGTGCTTATGTGTGCTGAGACTGTGCATGCTGCCACTAACCACATTTGCATGCTGACCCTGTGCATGTCACCCCTAACCATGTTATTCATTTCGTTTGTTTATCAAGCATGATTTTACTCACCATTCAATTGCATTTCCCTTTGCAGCAAATGTAAAGCGCCCAGAGAGATTAAGTTCTCTGAGGGCGCTTTATCAAGTGCATTATTATTATTATATATGATGATGATGATCGATGATGAAGATGATAACAAGACATTTTTTTAATATCCTCTGAGAACTAAATTTCTGTAGCCACTTCACATATGCTGTAAGGGAAGAATGTCATATAGTTAGTGATAACATGCACAGCCTCAGCAGGCATAAGCACACAAAGGAGAATTCACACTGACCCAGCAAAGGCTGTGAAGAACAGGTGTGTTTTTAGCATCTTTTGAAATGCCAAGTCAGCGTGGATGTCGTGACTTCATTTGGAAGTGAGTTCCTGGCTTTTGGACCGTAAAGCACAAGAGGCACGGTCTCCAAAGGATTTGAAGTTCGAGGCTAAGCTAAGCGACTTGAGTCAGAAGAGTGCAAGGTACGATGCCTGGCCCGATTGGTAAGTAGTTCCAATATTCAGGCTAGAGCCAGAGAATGAAGGGACCTAAAAGTTAGTGTCAAAACCTTTACACAAGTAGATAAGCTGCTTGATGGGGAACCAGTGCACGTACGTCAGCAGTGGTGTGAAGTGGCAACTTCGACGCTCACGACAGACAAGCCTAGCTGACGAGATATGCACCGACTGTAATCGCTGTGTTGCTCGGCCGGAAGTGCTCCAAGTAGTGAGTTACAGAAGTCGAGACGGATGTCCCAAATACACCGACCAACTTGGATATGATATTCCTGTTTAAGTAGGCCCACATTTTGGCAACGTTATGCAGCTGAAAGTAAGGCAGACTTGACTGAGGAGCTGGTGCGGTCGTGTAGTGAAGAGTTACTTTGGAACAGGACGCCTTTATTGCATGTATATGCTACTGGAGATATGCTTTCGGAGTTTATTTTGGGGGATGTGATACCTTGCTTGTCATTCAACCTTGGTTATTGCTAAACTTGGAGCTATTTTTAAAGCACCCGGGTAGATTAATTCTCTTAGGTTGCTTTACTAGCGAATTATTTTTAACATTTATCTTGCTATTGTACACCTTGTAAATATGAATCTGGACTAGCAAACGTTCAGAGTTGAGTAATCCTAGAACTTGCATCGAGTTTGAACTAGCTTCGAACTACCCATGTCTGCACTGCCGAACTGTTTGGAGTCAGGGCTAGCATTACTGTCAGGCTCTAATAGATACATTCTTTGTTACTAGAAATGTGAAAGATCTTAAAGCTGGAAATCTTATGTTTCCCAAGTGCCAGGAAATAGTAGAAATTATGGCGATGCTTCTATCAATAAAAAAATTTGTGTACGTGTCGATTTGCTTACCAGGAACTAATGCTCGAGTCTTCAAAAGTAGCAGTTTAAGGTGAAGAGGATGTTAGAGATGCAGATTCAACATATATGACTTACATAAGCAGTCACGGTGGCGCAATGTAAGGCAGACAAGTACTGCATGTGAGATGCGCTTCACCTAGCCGCCGAGAAAAGCAGTTAAAGGCCACTGTTTTTCACTTTGTAATGGGGCATTCATGAAAGGAGAGAGTGAGGATCTGTTAGAGGCAGAGAGCCATCGTATTGCTGGGCAGCCTGTGATGATTGCCCAGTGGTTTGGACCTCGTGGTCTGTATGCCTTCTGTTTAGCTGTAAGTGCCGGTAGTCGGCTATGCTTTGGCCCCCCCCCTTGGTATTTGGCAGGCCAACAATTGCTCCTACTGCAATTGAAGTCGGCAGTGCTTGGCATGCTGAGGCCATTATACAACAAATGCACTCACCAGGGTCTGCCTAATCCGGCTCTGTGATACCATAAACGAACTAGCTGCCTTGTAGAACTTTTGATGGCTCTTGTTTTTTGTGAATTAAAGCTTTTGTCCAATTGGTCCCATCTCGACTGCTGTGTGTGCTGTTTTTGGTGTTTTGCTCCTCAGCTGTTGATCAACATCTTTCGTAGGCTGTGTGCTCTGCTAACCATTCCAAATACCGACGTCAGTGGTGCAGCTGCCGAGTTTCTGTATGTCATGTGCAAGGAAAGTGGTCAGTACTTTTGCTTAGCCTTGCCCTGAACCAATGGGTTTGTGTACTTGTGCTTGATGCTGATGACTGCTGGACACCTATGTATAATCTAGGCGAGAGTGTGCTCACAATTGCCTACTAGTACAGACAGTGCACGCAAGGGCTCAGTTGCTTCGAGCATTTAGTATGCTGCATAATCAACAGTAGTTGCACTAATTTTATTTGTCGCCGTGGGCTGTTTATTGTTGTAGATTACAGTTTTTGCTATGAAAATGCTTAGAAGATTTGTAAAGTTGCACTAAACCCACTATTTACACACTTAATTTTTATGATTTAGATGAATGGGTTGTTCATATGCAGTCACCCGAGTTGGCTTCCATATGCATTTTGTAGCCATCCTTTCTTGCTGTTGTTATATTGTGCTATAAGGTGTTAAGACCGTGCTGCAGCAGGTGCAAAAGTCAAAGGTGCCTAGCATACCGATGACCTAGTAATTGAGATACCCACTAATACCTAGAGACCGAGCCGACCAAAACATAACATGACCTTCAACTGGTTACTGAAGGTTGCTTGCATATTTCTTAGCCATGTACAATGTAGCACTGTAGTAAAGATTTTTAGGCATTATTAATGCATTATTAAAAAAAACTCATTTTTACAGAAGTTTTCATTTGCCAGTAGCACTTTTCATAAAAAAATGACATCCGTTTAACTTGTATGGGTGCATCCGGGAGACCAGTTAAATGTTAATCCTGGGCATAGACATTGCCGTCCTGCTTACCCATGCTGATTTGCTTAAGGGGTAATGGTGTTAGCTGACGGAATGTCTGCCGACCATGCATGCATTGCACATTGGATCGAAGAGGCCAATACCAACGTTGCCCGATATATGACTGTTATCCTGTGGGACACCGGCTGGGTGAAGTTATCGGTCTCGAGCATGATTTGGCTTCGAGCTACAGGTGCTTACAAAAGTCGAAGTCCTTTCAAGCTGTCAACTATCCTACGGGCCGTGGGTACAAATGCCTTAGTGAGCTCACCGTAGTGCAATTGCTAATACATTTTTGGATCCGACTGTTGAGACCCAGAAGTGGCCACTCATGTTTGGCATTGACCGATGGCCCCCATAGTAAAAAATAAGAATGAAATAAATCAAGGTAGGCTAATTCAGCAGCCTCACTTATGTAGCAGCACAAGAGACGTTGCCACTGTCACTTATCCGCCTTGAGCAATATGAGATTGCCTGCTTGACGAAGATTCGAACCCACCACCCGAATCGTGAAGTGTGAGCACTTTACCCCTTGGCTAAGACCCAGTCTGCTATCTTTAGTTCCTTGTTCGGTTGCCGTGATCTAGATATGGCACATTACAGAGTTGATATTTCAGCCGTCAATGGACTGATTCTGATTTACTCCATGTGGTTACACGAATCCTTCCTCGTGCTCTCACAGACTATTTATTCTGGAGTCACGAACTTAACTGGATACAATCCAAGCTATTTTCTAGCTGGTACTACCGTGCAACCAATCATGGGCCGATTAGCCTAGCAATGGCAGACGTGTGCAGAAGCTTGACGGCTAACTGCTACTGCTGCGACTGCTACCACTGCCTGGGCTTCGGTGGTCTTTCAGCTCGTGCAATTATTGCAAGCGCAAGGATGAAGAGACCGACTGCTGTATTTCCTGTGTTGCTGTGTCCGTCTACTTGGACCACTTGCTGGCTTTTGTTGAATGAATGTTGTAGTGTAAATGTAATAATTATTGCTGATTAATATTCAAGAACTTAACATGCTACCTTTAGATGAAGACAGTGTAGTACAGCCGAAGCCCGGTCTTCAGTACGGGAGCATAGCAGTGATAACTTCCCTGTTATTATTGCAAAAAACAGGCCCCTTGACACGGTGGTCTTAGTAGTGAGTCTTTGGTGAATTGGCAGATATTTGCCATTGCACGAAGTCGAAGTACAAGGCCCGTGATGAACTTGAAAGCCAATGCAGACAGCGTGAATAATGTGAGCTCCAGTCGTTGACTGCTTGAATATGAACAGGAATAGGCTGCTACTTATAGGTTAACGGTATATGAAGAACGTGGACCTACATGCTGTAGGAGATCCACATCATGCAACCAGACTTCTAATAAGCTGCCTGAGTTCAGAAAAAAGCAAGCATACTTTCCAATAGGTTCCAATGAGCTATGTAATTTTTTAAGTGGCTACAGAATAGCCAAGGTAGAAAACTGCTTACAAGAGGGATGCTTTTATTGTTCATAGTGGTAGGGTAAAGATAGTCATAAGTCGCGCTTAGAAATGTAATGGTCGTAGTTTAAGCTAAAGTAGTGATTGCGTGCTGAGTCAAAGTAGATACGTAAATGCTATCCCTTGTTTCAGCGATGCAAATTGCAATCTTGTCTATGTATTAAACTTACCTACATGCTTGTTCAGCAAACCATAGAAAGGAATAAATGCTCTGCTGCTCTGCAGCACTGCCTTTTGGAACTAATGAACTCGGGCTCCAACTGGTGTGGTAATGTCTCATGTATGTTTGATTGTGAGGAAGTCATTCTCAGAGCAACAATCACATAAGGTTCAGATCACGCTAGCTTGAGATCCTGGTCATTGCATTCGCCTGTTGTTCCGGACTTGTCACTGGTGCCTGGCTGCCTTGGCATGTTTTCTGCTGTACTATAGCTAGCGTGGCATGCTAGCTGCCTGCTTTGTATATGTACTGGGTGCAACCATGTTGTAGTAATTGCTGCTTTGCTGTTATTTCAGTGGAACGGCTAATCAAATACAGTGGCTTCGGCAATGCTGCTGGCCTTCTAGCTCAGAGGGGACTCATGGCCGGCCGTCAGACGAAGCGAGTCGCCACTGCAAGTGAACATTCGTCTAGTTCTGAAGATTCTGAGACCGACGAATACAAGAAGCTGGAGCCCGAGTAAGCTTCACTCATACTAGTCAACTCCTTTGCTGACAGCTATTTTGAGATTATATGGACTGAATATAGTCATATACTGGTGCATGCACACACACACACACACACACACACACACACACACACACACACACACACACACACACACACACACACACACACACACACACACACACACACACACACACACACACACACACACACACACACACACACACACACACACACACACACATACTGGGGGAGGTATGTGTGTGTGTGTGTGTGTGTGTGTGTGTGTGTGTGTGTGTGTGTGTGTGCTGGCGCGTTCGTGCCCATGTCAGTAGCAATAAAAGAGAGAGGGTTCGGGATCAGATAAAGGTGACCATGATTTTCGATGCATGCTCGTTTTAATAATTTGTCTCTTGCACTTTCATGGACTTTACTACTGTAATTTGTTCAGCGTGAACCCGGTTACGGGCCGATGGGAACCAATCGTCACTGGCAGCAATCCAATGGACAGCATGACGGAGGAGCAGAAGGAGTACGAGGCTGTCAAGCTGATCGAGCTCATGCACAAGCTCACAGAGTATGTCGTGCCAGTCGGAGCTTTCTCTGTCTGTCTATCTCAGTCTTTCTGTCTGTTTTTCACTCTCGCTTTCTCTCCCTCTGTCTCCCTGTCTCTGTCGCACTCTGTCTTAGCCCTCAAGCGCTGTCGCATGCTTTATTGCCATCGCTTTGTGTTGCTGACCTTGACGGCGCATATAATAAGAGCCCACACATTGGCTGATCGCGAGTGTTGATTGCAAACTGCAGCAGCATTTTCCCTCTTATGAAAGCAGCTTGCTTGGCAGATATCTATGCCTTTAAGCGTACTGCTGGTGGCAGCATGTTTGCAGCTCATCGTTCGGTTGCAGGCTGGCTGCTTGCTGCTGCATTCTTGCATGTGTAGCCACCTGCTGATATCACTTTGCTGGAGTCGAAATGCAATATATTGGACATGAGTTCCTGACAGTGCAAGTCATTCCTCTGGCTATTATTTCCATAGTGTCGTTGCTGAGCTCTGGTCTCGTGTCATGCCGTTGCGATGTCGCTGGCCTTTGTACTTTGGGGAGTGACATTCAACTTCGACGTCGCACCACTGCTTCTTCCTTTTACTTCTTCACATACTTACACCAACTCTGTCCATTCTCTCTTTTTCATTTGGTCTCTTTTTCTCCTTCTCATCTCCCCCTCTTTCTTTACTTCTCTCTCTCTCTCTCTCTCTCTCTCTCTCTCTCTCTCTCTCTCTCTCTCTCTCTCTCTCTCGCTAGCCTGTCTATCTCTGCCTCTCCCTCTTAATCGCTCGAATGGTTTCTGTCACTCGTGCTGTCTCTTTCATGATCTCTCTTGTTCTCTCTGTCTCTGTCTCTCTCCCTCCCCCTCTCTCTTATTTACACAATAAATGACCTGCTTGCTGCTCAACTGAATAGCTCCGGCAGTCACCATGGTCATGCTGCATAGTTCACTCTGCATAGTTCTTGTTTGCTTGGTAATATTTTTGCGCTGTGCCTCTCGATTGCTCCTCATCATCAAAGGATTTCTGTGCACAGTGTATCGTCACGAAAAGCCACTAGTTATCAGTGCCTCTACCTGTGGTCGGTTGCATATGTCGTCATCCAGCTGTTGATATGTCTATACACGAAGATCAGTTTGATGCTTTTCATCCGTGTTGTAGACAAAAGGTGATACAGCCTGCTACTATAGGTGCCGATGGGCATCCAAAAGCCGTCGAGCACATACTTGAGTTGACTGCGTCCATATCAAGGGCTTCGGAGAGCAGTGATGACAGTGGCTGATCCGATCATTATAAACGATAGCAGACGTTTGATTTACTACTGAGTCTCGTGCCGATACCTGCTCTGCATATACCTTCTCAACTCACGAAACAGCTGACGCAGTAGTAGCAGCAGCCGACGCAGCAATGACATGGAATGAAACCAGGAGCTAGTAGTTCTGGTAATGTTTCAAGATATGCAAGCAGCAACAACAAAAGGCATAGCTGCTGATGCCACAAGGATAGCTGTGCATCCATTGTCGTTCATTCTTGTAAATATCAGGTAACTGTTTGTATTGTAGGCATCAACTGTGCTTGCCTCTACTTCTGTCCAGCTGTTCCATCTGTCTTAGCATTTTATGCCTGTGTTCGTCAGATCGAAAACTGTTGTCACACAGATCCCTTATCGCAAATGGCGCTGCATATTGCATGACTACTGTCGAACCAGTCGGTAGCTCTCATGTTTGTTAGCTGTTGGCCACGTGTCTGATGGTCATGCAACTCAGTTGCTGCTGGAAGGCTCTTGCCTTTCTTTGTTTTTCTTTTCAATGAAATGATTTTTTCAAGTGTAAGGCATCTTCAGATACTACAAAAAAAGTAAATTTGTGGACGGGCTAAACAACATAGTCTTGCAAAGTTAATTAACATCTGTGACTTTGGAACGATGTATTATCATTGATAAATATAGCAAAATCTGATGCCACATTTTCTGCAATTACCGTTATTAACAACATTGTAGTCATTGGGATAGGCCATATGCATGGCATGCTGGTTTCTTGCATGTACGCTTTAGTTTTAAGTTTGTTGGTTGCTTTGCTTTCCTGTTGTCGGCCTTAAAGGCTCAAATGGATTTATTTAGTGCAGCATCACTATACACATACTGCCAGTGTACCAGTGCCCCCGTCTGCAGTTTTAATTTTTGGTAAACTCTTATGCCTGTGAAATTCACCTAGAACGTGCTCGATGATGAACAAGTGATACTACATGAAAATCTCTGCTACGTAGCAAAGTGTGACGAGGTCTGGCAACACTTTGCAATCATGTAATGTAATGTATCTCCGTTTGTAACTCCACAAAACCGCAAGGACTAGTGAGTGCTATGCTGGAGTTTTTGATAGCAAAGCCAAAGCCTAAGCGGCTTTCGGTAGGCTGTCATTTCGCTGTGGTGGGCTGTTTGCAAACACCGAGATGCTCACAATGTCCGAGAAGTAATGTGAAGGTGCGCTCGCGCACAAACACCCTCGCGGGCACACACACACACACACACACACACACACACACACACACACACACACCTGAATGACAAGTGATGGACCACCGAGGACCACCTCGAGCGGTATCCTGCTCAGTGGACAGTTGTCTATGCTCAGAATTTGAAGGCTGGTGCACAGCGCCAGCTCCACAGGAAGGTTCTGTAGATCGTCGTTATCGTTCACGTAGAGCGAGGATAGCTTATTCAGGTGCCCGATCTCCTCTGGCAGAGACAGCAGATTGTTTTCGCCGACTGCGAAGTACTGCAGGTTGGTTAAATGGCCAATGGATCGTGGTAGAGTAGTGAGCTGGTTTGACTGCAGGACCAGCCGTGACAGCTCCTTCAGATTGCCTGCGATCGGAGCACGAAGAAACCCATCAACCAGTAGCATCTTCATTTAACAGGAATGGTAGATTAGAATGCCCACCCATTTAAATTTAGGATTTAGCCTCACAAGTCAAGTTAGTGAGACATGAGAACTAACATGGGACATAAGCATATTCTATTTTTGTGCGATGAAAGTTAGTGAGATTGATGCATGGGTAGTGTTCTACAACATGGTTGGCATGGCACGTGTACTTGCTGTTCGTAATGTAAGTCTCAGGAAATTTATGAGCATAACATACAGATGGCTAGACTGTTCTACATGTTCCTATGGACTATTGGCCGATATTTGAAATCCCTTTGTTTTAATGTTTGCTACCGGCTTGCCATACCTGTAGCTATTTTGTGAGGACCTTCCTTAGATATCCTACACCTTAGCAAAGTAAAGGTCAGCTGATTCAACAGCCTTACTTAGATAGTAACAGATGGCTTTGGCGGCCATCATCTGCTTACATCGATTAAGACTTGACTGTTGCTGGCCTTGAACTCACGACCTCGGTCCTGAAGTTCGAATACCTTATACTCGGCCCAAGATTCCGGCTCCGTGAGTCAAGTAATGTAAAGAGCTGCTAATTTAGCAGCCTCATTTATGTAACCACAGAAGAGCATAAGCAGCTTTCACCCACTCGCTGCATGCAATAATGGATTGCCTTGCTGCGCGACTGGAACCTACAAGCTGGCATCTCGCGGCTGGGCAGAGAACCAGGTGCTATCGCATTACCCTAATTTGACCAGAGGCTTGCCTTTAACGACCAAAGCCCCCCAGTATATGTTTTAAAGTGCCTAGATAGAGATTAGGCTCTCTTAGTGTGCTATAGGGATGACATATAGAGTTGTCTGGACTTGGCGGGGCATGTGTGCGCACGTGTGTGTGAGTGCTTGCGCGCGTGTGTGTGTGTGTGTGTATTTGTGTGTGTGTGTGTGTGTGTGTGTGTGTGTGTGCTGTGTGTGTGCTGTGTGTAGCATGGTGAGCATAGTACAGTGGGCAGAGCAAGGCAGGCCTCCACTGAGTCTTGTAGATGGTATTAATGTTGGGGCTTCGGTGTTGGTAGATAATGGAAGAGCAATGTTCGAGCATGAATGCTGGAAAGCACAGTTCATATCAAGCTTTGCCGATGCTGTTCTTTTCGTATGGCAAGCAGCATGGAGAGCAGTTGTTCTTGTAAGGCTGTGATCGAGCCGCTAATTGAGGTAGCCTAGGAAAGCAACGTGAACGCACTGTGAATAATTGTCTCAGCAGTGTAGGGCAAGGATGGAAATTGAAAGCCGTTTGTTGTAGGGGCATGCACTGACAGTTCTGATGGCAACGACCACAGCCTGTTCGCTTGATTTTATTGGCTGCTCTCGTGTGGAGCTTCTTCAGCCGAATAGTGCAATAACTGATTTGTAGCTGACACTAGCCATGTGGGAACATGGTCTTAGTTTGGTATGTTTGGGTTTCATTCATTCGGTCCTAGAGGTTTGGCTCGGGTTTATAATAAGCCTCCTAAAGTTATGGCCATCGAATCGGATGTTTTGGGTCCTTGCCTAGACGATTCGAGCCCACGGTCATGTCTTTAGCATATCATAGGTCAAGATGGGGCTCGTGGTTTGCCCATTATTATGGCACAGCTTTCACGTGATGAAGATGCTGAAGGAATACTACTAATAAAAATATATATACTGGACATAGAGCACCTCGTGAAAAGGTAATCTCTTTCTAGGCATTTTACATTTGCTGGATGGGAGGCACGTCAATTGATAAGAGAGAACATGCACAGTGTCAGCATGCATAGGCTCATGAATGGCAATTTACACAGACTGAGTAAATGCTATAAACAGCTTAGCTGATTCAAGAGCCTCATTTGTGTATCAGCAGACTAGCCTGACGGCCATCCCCACCGTTTGCAATGGGCAAGAAAGAATCACCCACTGCAGGGCTTGAACCCGCAACCTATAGGTCGTGAAGAGTGAGCGCCTTATTTCTGGACTGCTATGAGGAACAGGTTGGTTTTTAGTTTCTTTTTAAGTCAATCTTGAGAAGTCGTGACTTTAGTCGGGCGTGAGTTCCAGGCTTTGGGAGCACACAAAGCGAGGGCACGGTCTTGAAAGAATTTTAGGTTTCCTAAAGGCACAGCAAAGGATTTGACTCAGAAGAGCCGGCGGTATGATGCGAAGCTTATTATGAAGTCTTAAGGATAGGTATTCCTGAGCGAGAGAGAGAGAGTGAAAGGACTTAGAAGTGAGTGATGGAACCTCGAAGTCGGTTTGCTGCTTGATCAGGAGCCAGTGCAGGCTAGGGAAAGTGATGCAATACGGCAATTTTGACAGTCACAGCAGTCAAGCCTAGCTGCAGAATTTTCAATAACTATGCACCATAGTGCACGGGCAGGAAGACCTGCAAGTATTGCGGTACAGAAGTCTAGAAGGGAGGAGGTCACAAATGCAGTGCCTAGCTTGGCCTATCTTTACTTGAGCAGTTCCGAATTTTTGCTATGGTAAAAACTTTAAAGCAGTCAGATTTTACTGTGGTGCTGATTCAGTCATCTAATAAAGGGTCACCTTTGAACGCATCGCACAGACTGTGTGCACAAGTGACAGAGGATATGTTGGCCGACCCTGTTTTGAGCATTAGGCTTTCCAATTTCTGAGTAGCATTAGGTTTTCTCATAACTAGTAAGCTTTATTGCCATTCAAATTGACAAAGTTTACTGCCAACCGAATGCGAATGTCAGCAATACACGCTGCAAGAGAGTTAAGAGAGTTTGAAGTGGTGGAAGGCAGGAAGGGATCAAAGCAGAGGTGCAGCTGTGAGTCATCTACACAAAAATGAGGGCCTGGATTGTGCTTGGTGATTATATCAGCCAGAGAGAAGGTATGCATTAAGAAAATGGGGACCTAGAACAGAGAGACCCGGGGTACTCCATACTTTAGAGGCTCACCTGATGACCATTGGCCATTGACATCTGTGTGCTGAAACCTCCCACTGTGATAGTATCTAAACCATCCATTCCAGTTGTTAACTCTAGCGCAGCTAGTGTGTCAGGCAGTACCAGTGGCACTTTGGCTTTCCACTAAGAAATTACGAGTCGAGCTAGGGCGATGGGAGTAAGAAGATATATGTTTCGGGTAATTGTAAGTATATGGTATTAAGACTTAAGGTCGAACACCGCAGAGAAACTTAGTCAAGCAATCAATTTTTTCTGACAAGTTCCTTTCAATAGACACATTTCTTTTTAGAAATGCACTCCGAAGTTTTGACGGTTCACATATAAAAAAAATGCACTAACAACGATAATGAGAACTCAGACTAACCCGGTTCGTAAGCCGGAGGTAAATTATCTGAAAATAAATTTACCAATCTCTGCATCCAGTGGCATAGCTAAGATGGCCTTGCCTCAACATTCAATTGCATTGTCCTTTGTAGCAAATGTAACGCGCCTAGAAAGAGATTGAGTTCTCTGAGGGCGCTTAATCAAGTGCATTATTATTATTATTATGTTCAGATGGGAGAGGGCAAGATCCTAGAGGTATGAAAAAGAATAGCACATAGTCGTAGTTTTTATTCGACACGAGCTTGGTAGTTTCTCATAAAGTCGACGCAGGATAGCATTTCGTCGTTGGCGACGGTCGGGGGGGGGGGGGATACTTAGGAATAGGGGGCAGCTCAAGTCATTACCCCACCTTAAAGGGTTCCTTCTCCTGGCACGGTCACTATGTGCATGATATGCGACTTGTGCAACGTTTGTCGGATTAAACAGGCTTCTCATACTCATTTATTAATGCTTTCCTTCTATCTGGAAATATCAATCCTATGGATGTATTTTTAACATTTTTGTCTTTTAATGGTCCAATTCAGAAAACATCTTACTAGACTAATTTTCTTAGTGGTTTTTGGCCCATCTGCTTTATACCGGGCTGTACCATATCCTGTGAATTGCATTGCAGTATGTATTACCATCGGCTATGGCTGCAATCGCATGTTGCGATTTGGTGACCTGCTACTCAGGACCTTGCCTTACATGCAGATATTTAGTTAACCAAGCAACTGGAGTTGCCAGTGAGGATCTTGATTAAAAACGACGACCCAAATTACACAACACACCGCCAGTCGGTGCACGCACGCAACCTAATAGCTTAATCAGTGGCAATTAAGAAAATCAAAATGGCAGACCCCAAGGAGATACCAGAAGCAAGCTTCGAGGAAGTACTGATATGCAGCTGTCTGAACATGCAAGATGGCTACAGCGTGGCACAATTAGGTGCATTGGCTTGATATGCCGACTGCTGAGCTACCTGCTGATATTGGCAACATTAAAGTGAGCATGTACAGATGAGCAGACTCTACTAGTATGCAATTCATTGGGATGATGTACGCAACGGTGAGCCGACAGAAAGCGAGGCACATACCTATTTCATGAGGCAGCTGCTCTAACTTATTCTCTTCCACTTCCAATATTCTCAGCTTCTGTAGGTTGCAGATAGTTGCAGGTAGCCTCTAAGAAAAAGGTTTAGTTTGGCACCAGTTACTGCAGTCAGTAATTTCTCTTTGCTACGATTAGCACTGCAATAATGATTATACAGCCCTCCACATATACTGTATAATTTGGACTGTTTGAAGTTATGAATACCACTTTCAAGGCCTGGAAAATTGCGCTGGCCACGTGTGCACTTTGAGTATTGCCATTATCGATGCATTATGCATGCAGGGCAAGCTTTTTTTTAGGTACGAGCTGTGATGGCTGCATTTTGATTGCAGTAGAGTGCACGCCTAGTGAACTTTGCCCGTACGTTTTTCATATATGCATTTGCACACACATTTGCTTGTATGGGCACACTGATCATACTTCAAAAGTAATTGTTTTCCCATGCAAATGAGCTGCCAAAGCTTACTTTTAGAGCATTGTTGCTAACCACCAGCACCTGGAGGTCTTTTAGCTCCTGGATCTCATCTGGGATCCGCATCAAAAAGTTGGTGCCCAGGTTCAGCTCCACCATACTCGTCCACGTGCCGACATCTGTAGCACCGACAGAGCAGGCAAGATCGGCATGCTAGTGTGATGTAGAGCAGGGCTGGAAAGTGGTGGGATGCACGTGTTTGACAGATGGCATGCCATCTCGAAGCTACTGCTGCTGCTTACCCAGAGGGAATGACGTTATCTGGTTATCCTTGAGGCTGAGCCTGGCCAGGGCTTGGGCCCGTGAGAAGATGCCGAACGGTATTTTGTTGACGACGTTGTGCTCTATACTTATTGCCTACAAAGACAGCATGGCTTTGTAGCAATTTTTCACTTACACCGATGAGTTGCATGTTGGATGAGCCGAGCCACCTCTACAGTGAGTGGCAATGGGGAAATGGCATGCGCTGTGGCCATCGCGGCAAGCTGGCACGGCAAAATGCCTCGGTCATCCCTCTAACGGCAGTCCCAGTGCCTACCACATGCTTGCATAATAATCCTTCCCGAGGGTTTCTGCAGCATTCAGCTTGAAGTAGACCAAATCAGGATGGGTTTGAGGCACATGGGCAGAAGTGCAGCACAGAGGGCATCGCTGAGGTGGCCTGTGGCCACCGTGGCAGCGCACTGTGGACTCCCTCTAATAATGCACTCACCGTGGCAGCACTGAACTGGGCCGGTCCTCCAAGCGGAAATGATGCAAAGTTATTCCTTGACAGAGTTATGGAAGTAAGGCTTGACAAACTCGACAGCAAACCATCCTGAAATGAGCACACCCATTGCAGCAGTCCCAACGAGGGCATCAAGAACATCTCAAGAGGGAGCTTCGAAGCACAGGACTTGAAAGGTTAGACATCGACGAAGTGATTAGTGCTGAGAAATGCCCAGCAAAATGCAGAAATGCTTGGAGCTGAGGCTCTGACTACCCTCTGACTACCCGAGGGCATCGGAAGATCAGCTTACCGGCAGCTGCAGAATGGAGTTGCCTTCAATATTGAACTCGCTGAGCTTACAGCAGCCTTGCAGCGACGTCGGAATCGATTCCAGTCGGTTATACCTGGAAGACTAATGCTGCTGATGTGTGTGCTTTGACTGCTATTGTGCAGCCAGATCTGCATGCATGGACAGAGAACCGACAGCTGCTGGAGGGTCACTGCACCGTACACTTGGCGACAGTTGCACAAGTGAACTTGACCCATACCTAAGGGGCAGAGTAGCTTAAGAACGATGGTGCAGCAGTCACTTCAGCCACTGCTGTCATTGCTGCTGCTACTACTGCTTGCGCTGCCACTACTCCTGGCTTTGCTGCGACTGCTGTTGGTTTTGCCAGCTGCCACTACTGCAGTTTCTCACCGTAGTTCCAGCCTGATGAGCTCCACCAGGTCACCGAGTGTTTCAGGAAGTTCTGTTAGCTCGTTGTTCTGCAGATCGAGTGAAGTTAGCAACCGACAGCTGCCGATCTCTGCAGAAGCCAAAGTAGGTAGTAACTCATGCATTTGGTGTAATTCCACTAAGTCATGTTTGCCTTCTGACCAAGTTGTGCTGCATGGGGCAAGGGTGCAGTGTGCTGGGATGCTTCAAAGCCCTGAGAACTGCTGCCTGCCCTGAGAGAGCAGCAATAGTCGTTTCGCTGAGCAACTGCCCAATATGTAAGAGGGACAAACAAAAAAACTGCAGACATTGTTTTGTTTTTAACTGAGACAAAAAAGGCTCACTCAAGGCGCTTACTTATACTAAGACAGAAAGAAGACATAGGGCAAACCATACTCCAAAACATTGCTATCAACTATCACAGGATTTAACTAGAAAAATCAGTTATAGGTTTTTTGTATCCTGGTTTCTGATCGTGCACTTTCATTGTTCTTTATATTTTTTCTTTTAAAGTATTCATGGTGCACACGATACCCGACAATAGCCATTCCATGATGTGTCGTGGAGAGTAATTCGTCGAGGAATTCAAAGGCGATCCATCGCCTGCTTATCTCTTATCACCAGGTGTAATTACTATCGTCACTGTCTTGATAGGATCAGGGTCATGTAAAATACGTTAAAAAAAAGAGGTGCAGGCTGTGGTAGCAATCGGAGCGCACGCACACGGAATGTAGCTAAGAGGACAAGTTATATGCCAATTTGAAACTCGTGGCTAATAAACCCACTAAAGAGTTTTCAGTACGACATATCTTACAAGAGTTGCCGATAAGGTTCAAGCTTATTAACATTGTAAACAATTGGAATCAATCCAAAATTGCAGAAGCCATGCAGCATCTGAGCACTCTCTGAAAATTAGGCAAATCGGTAGGAGCAGGCAGGTGGACCGAGTCAGTCGCATAAGTGCGATACTGGAGGTGCATTGATCACTGCAAGCTAGCTGCCACCTCATGCTCTTTCGGCGACAGGCTGCAGCACGTGCTGATGTTTGGTTGCTTGCTTGTGCCTACTGCATGCCTACGTGCCCATTTTCTCCGGCAATAGCTATGGACTAGCCAATAAGTGGGAGGTGAAAATACTCAAATCTGTTGCTACAGTGGCCGACGCCGAAGTCGATAGCAATGAAGATGAAGTAACGTGTTCACGGAGCATACTGAAAGCCTCATCAATGTCCAGCTAGTAATGTAGGGGGGCGCGATAGGCAAAGGAGGAGAGAAAGTACCTCGGCGTCAGTTCTGGTGTAGGCTTCTGCACTCACCCGATGGAATGCTCTGAAGCTGATTGTGCGAAACGTCCAAGGTGAGCAGACTCTGTAGCTGTCCGACTGCTGACGGCAGGAGCTGAATCTTGTTGCCACGGAGGCTTAGAATTGTTAATTTCTGTTAATCGGCAGCAGCATGCGTTTGAAACAGATTTCCACACTACTGAATGCAATGCTGATGGGGCGACAAAAGCTTGTCCATTAATATTGAGGTAATAAACTATTTATGCATAGTTTATGGATGTATAATATGTGTGATGTTTGGTAGACAGCCAGAGAAAAGAGAGTGAGAGAGAGAGGGAGAGAAAGAGTGAGAGGGAGAGGGAGAAAGGGAGTGAGTAAAAAGACAGAGTAATACAAGAGAGAGAGAGAGAGAGAGAGAGAGAGAGAGAGAGAGAGAGAGAGAGAGCGCGAGCGAGAGAGCGAGAGAGAGGGAGAAGAGTGAAAGAGAGAGTAGAGAGAGGAGCCGTGAGAAAGAGAGAGAGATCGAGAGAGAGAGAGAGAGGAGGAGAGAGAGAGAGAGAGAGAGAGAGAGAGAGAGAGAGAGAGAGAGAGATAGAGAGAGATAGATAGAGAGAGGGAGGAGGGAGAGAGAAGGGAGAGAGAGAGAGAGAGAGAGAGAGAGAGACAGTAAAAGACAGACTGAAAAAGGCATTGCTGCGCGACAAATGCATAATTTCAAGGCACGCAGCCAGAAACTTCTTACCTCCAGATTTCCTATGTTTTTGTCTACCTGTCGGATTCTATTGTATCTTAGATGAAGAGTTGTAAGTGACGACAAATTGTAAACTACTTCTGGTATCTACAAAACAGGTTTTTTTCATTCTTAAGCTTGACCTGGATGTGTGTGCTACGCTGAATTGTACTCGTGTGCAAATCGCTGGGGCGAGAAAAACTTTCGAGACCAATCAATTACTATTTGGATAGTTATGCTTAGTGATAAGCATGTGAACTCAGGACTTGCAGGTCTTCTTGGCATGTGCACGATGGCCTTTACAGTTGGTGTATGATTCTGAAGGCTGGGCTTGTCTTATCGGGACTCTCGAAACTTCACGTTAAAAACCCATATCTCACCGTACGGTAGAGAGCTACTCATCAAGCAACGTATTGACTTCATGGTTACTGTCACTCACTTTTAGGTCACCTGCTCATTCTCTTGCTCTGCCTTGTTGATACAAAATTACCCCCCCAACCTCAGGCTTCGCCCCACAATGACAGTTCTACGTGGCAACGACGACGG
>WPIO01000048.1:3110000-3150111 GCA_009760855.2 Cristatella mucedo | reverse complement strand
ACTGAGCTAGACGCGCAGCGACTTTGCGCTGGCGATTAAAGCTCAGCAAAATCCCCAATTTGTGTCTCGCTTTCCAATTCACGACGCGGACTCACGACCCCCTTTAGCACCAAAAATGCTCGTTTCGTGGCGGCCTGCTTGTTGCGCGTAGGCTCAAACCGAACTGCATCAGGCGGCAGGTTACACCGCTTGGTGAGCGGCAGCTTAAGCCTACTCCTCCGAGCCTTCGGCGTTACACATGCATGCAAGCTCACAGCTTCGAAGCGGCCGGGTATTCAACTGCCAAATGCTCACCTTTTCCACCGGTTATCTCCGTCCAGATAATTCTCGGCCTTCCATTGAAGCAGAACTTCGGACTGCACAGCGCCTCCTCGATGTTCTGGTACCCGTTGATGACTACCACGGTCTGGCCACCGAGCGTCAGCGATACTACGTCGCCGTAGGTCTTCCGGAGAGAAGCGAAGTACTTGCCCAGGTCGACGGGTCGCCGCGGCAGCCAGAGAGCCGGCAGCAGCCATCGCAGCAGAGCTAGCGCTCGCGGGCCCGGAGGGCACCGATTGGTCGTCCTCTGAGATTCTTCGAACGCGAATTTCAAAGCGACTCCCAACAAGCCGATCCCTATAGCGATCGTCCAGACGTCGGCGACCATGTCCGGTAGAGGTCAAGTGGATCTGGAGAAGCGCTCGCTAACGCTAAATTGGTCGACCGCTGCGGTACGGCCGGGAACAGCCCTGCGTCGGCTGGAGTCGGGAGCCCAACGACGGCATTATGAGCTGGTGCAGGTCTGGGCTATTCGCTCACGCCCACTCGGACGCGATTGGTGCGTTTCGCTCTGAACCACCCCGAGGCCACCTTTCGAGCTGTGATAGGCCTTGGTAGGGGAGAAGTGGAAGCTGAGGCATGAGGCTACAAGAATGCAGGGGCTGCATTGCTATGCTTTAGGCCTACCGAAGTGGTAGACTTCCTAGTGGCTAGTATCATCCGGATATCATATCATCCGGAAGCAATCACCCGAAGAGCTTTGAAATGTGTGACAGCCTAGGGATTTGTGCTTGGTAAACTTTTTTTTTAAGAAGCTGCATGTTTTATATTGAAATAGTTAGTAATAATAATAATAATAATAATACATTTGATAAAGTGCCCTGAGTGAACTCAATCTCTTTCTAGGCGCTTTACATTTGCTGCAAAGGGAAATGCAATTGAATGGTGAGTAATATCATTCTTGATAAACAACATGAATAACATGGTTAGGGGTGACATGCACAGGGTCAGCGTGCAAATGTGGTTAGTGGCAGCATGCACAGTGTCAGCACACATAAGCACACAAAGGTCGAATCACAGGGACCCACTAAATGCTGTCACAAATAGGTGTGGTTTCAATTTCTTTTTAAATGTGGTCAAGTCAGGGGATGTAGTGATGCAAGTCGGGAGTGAGTTCCAAGCTTTAGGACCATATGGACTAAATGCACGGTCTCCAAAGGATTTGAGGTTTGTAGGTTTGAGGTATAGATAAATAGTTAGATTACGAAAAGCAGATAGTATGATGCTTAGTCTGGTGGGGGAGTAGATCTGATAGATAGGATGGAGCCAAAGAATGAAGGACCTTAAAGTGAGTGACAAAACATTGAAGTCGATGCATTGCTTGACTGGGAGCCAGTGCAGATCGGCAAGAAGTGGTGTGATGTGGCAACTGCAAGGCTCACGACAGACAAGTATAGCTGCAGAGTTTTGCACCAGCTGTAAGTGCGTGATTGCACATGCCGGTAGACCAGCAAGCAGTGAAGTACAGACTTTCAAGACTTTCGATCGTAGTCCTTTCCTATCCAAACAGAAAATAGTGTATCAAAAACCGGTTTAGTTTTACTCACCCCACAACTTTGAAGAGACAAAAAGAGGTAGCAATTAACACTTACTTTTATTAGAAGACATGGCTACCTTATTAGTTAACGATGGCTCTCTTTCCAACGATCAGCCCAACTTCCGTTTACAGACCTGGTGCAATGTATGTACATCCAGAATTAACGAGGTTGATGGGTACAATTTTTGAGCCACTCCTCGACCTATGCTATTCTGTTTACAGCTTTTGAAGGAGGAGCATGCATTATGGGTACTGTGTTTTTGGCCCAGTTCTTTCTGGGTGAGGAAGCCGCTCCACCCCGTTCATAACATCTGGTATCAGAAGTGGTGGGTAATTGCTGTGGTCCTATCGTCTTTCACTAGACTCATTGCTTGAGACCATATTAGTGAACATTGTACGCGAAGCCTGAATTTCTATATTGGCTGGTCTGAGGAATATGTTGATTAAGGTATTGATTGCTTGAAAGTGGAAGTAGCTAGCTGCTTAGTCTGCCAAAATTTTGGTTCAAGAATAATCACGTGATATAATTCCATGTGTTGTGGTGCAAAACTTACTTCCGGCTGGTGTCAGTACATGTCCTTACTTGACAAAATTTAAAAAGAAGCTAAAGATGCATCTTTTTGATCCCGGAATTTAGTGGGTTCGTGTGATTCGTCCTTTGTATGTCTTTGGCATGCTAACACTGCATGCTGCCACTAACCACATTTGCATGCTGATGCTGTGCACGTCACCTCTAACCATGTTATGCTTGTTGTCATTGAGCATACTACCACTAACCATTCGATCACGCTTCCTTTGCAGCACATGTAAAGTGCCTAGAAAGAGATTAAGCCCTCTGATGGTGCTATACGAATGTGTTTTTATTATTATAATTTCTAAGCCAAATAAATAATGAGCAAATCGGGTAACTGAATGGTACTGAACTAACTTAGTTCAGAATCGACTCAAAGCTCGATCAAATCCTTTATAGATCGAGCCTTTGGTTCGTATGCTTCCAATGCTTGAAATTCACTCTCGATGTTTTCAAGACATCCCTGACTTGACGACACCTACAAATTAGCTACAAATGCACATTTTCTTCACAGCCTTAGTTGGGTGCGAGTGAATCCTCCTCGGTGTGCATGTGTATACTGTTCATGTTATAGCTAAACACCTGATGTGCTTCCTTTGAAGTGCCTAGAAAGAGATTTAGTTCTTTATGGGTGGCATCCAAATTTCTTACTATTATTATTAGTATTACTAATTTTTGGTTTCAATTGGTTGAGAATGCTCCTGGCGCCCGAATGCTGGATGAGAGGAGCCACTTTCGGCCTCTAACGTTGAGACCGAGAAACGTCCAGCAAGCCTGGAGGAGACAGCGTACTATGTTCGCCAGGAGGAGACACATTATGTTCGTCAGAAGAGCCAGGACACATTGTGTTCGCCGGTCGATATGTTAACCGAATTTTTAGTTGCATGAACCACGGCATTTGATCGAGTCTCCTTTTACTTCACGTAATGATCCTGGCTGGGATCTTGATAGACGGCCTAGCGCACGGTTGCCTGCCTCTGCTGCCGCCGCCGTCTGCTTCAGCTGCAGCTGGTGCTGCCGTTTGCTGCATCGTCTGACTCTGCTACTGCTATCACTGCTGCTGCGACAAAGTGCCAAGCATCAAAGCAACATTTCAGAGCGTGATGGGCATGTAGTGCAGGAGAAAAAGGAAGAGAAAAGGTTTGGGTTTTAAATTAGCCAAGCTCGATCGAGCAGGATAGCCTGCTAGCCGGCGGGTGGCGACTGCGGCAGCAGAGTCTCAGTCTTCTATGTGGTCGCCTTCAAATTGCAAAGCAGCAGCAGCACAGGGCGCAGGGCACGCACTCATGCAGAGGCCACCACACGCAGGCACGTCGCAGCAGACGCACCCTCGCGCTGCGCCTTCGAACCTCCAACAGCAGTGCAGCCAGCGTGGCGACTTTGCTGTGGCAGCAGCCAGCGAATGAAGGCGGGGCCGGGGCATTGGATGCTGCATTGGCATCGCCATCACGCCATCGCGTTGCGAGAGCGATGCGATGGCCTGGCGATCGTTTTTCATCGTCACCGTCATACAGCCAGGCCGATGGCGCTGCTGCTCTGGAAATTGTAGGGCTGCGTGGCTTTTGGGAACTGTAGGAATCAAGAGGCGGCAGGGAAACGACGGCAGAACTTTGAACTTGCCGCCGGCAGCCATCACTGCCGCTGGCATGCATTGCCGCCGCATTAGTGCGTCCACTCGCAGGCAGGCATTCTCTGGTCGATGCCATCGGCAGGCCGGTCATGCACCGATGCGCCAATGCACACGACGTCAGGGGATGGTGGAGAGCATGGTGGGTGGAGAGCAGATGGTGGGCAGCCTTTCAGCTGATGTCGTCGGGATCCAGCGCCTTCGTCCAGGTGACCAGATCGTCGACTTCATGCTCCGAGTCCGACGTGGCGTTGGTGGCGCTCTGAGCCGGCGAGTTGGCTGTAAAGCAAATGCCAGTCGCTCGCCCGTCGCTCGATCGCGCTGGCGACCGCTTGGCTGCGTCCTCGCAGAGGCCTGCCGAACGAATCTATCTCTCGCTGCTCCTCTAGAGGTCCGGCAATTACTGGCAGCCACTCACAGCCATTAGCTTGGCATCTAAGGCCGGCGGGCGTCGTCTCGAACTCGGCCATTCGATAAAAGCAATAGGGCCGTCTGGAAAGCTCATCAGCAGCCTTGAATTGGAGAGGACGGCTACCTACGTCAGGCTTTAATGCATTAGGCGCTCCTCTGTGCTTCGGGAGGAATTGTGAGAATTGGCTCAGGTGCTGCGAGTCCGTCTCTGCAGCGATTGTGCAGCCTCTCTGCCGGCAGAGCTGTGGAAATCATCGTTTCGGTGGCTTCGAGTTCACGGCTCAGCTGCCATCTCAAGGTCACTGGACTGTTAAGCCTCGTGGTCAAGCTATGTTGCTCAGCCAGAGCAGCACAGGAGCTTGCAGCATAATTAGTTAGCCAAGGCTGACAGAATAATAGATAATGCAGCTTGTGTAAAACTGACAAATCCACTTTATTCGGTGCTACTGCCTGTCACTGGGGTGGGGGTATTTTGGTCTAAAAAATCGAGTTATCTCCTACAAGACATCGGAAGTAAAAGCCAAATACCCAGCTCAGCGCCGCAATCCATGTGTGGGCTGGTCGAAGGCAGCTCTGCTGGCGCTGCAGCTCCCTAGTTAGGTCACCAATTCATGGTGCAGCCCTGTGCATGTGCACGATCATAAGCAGGTTGATCCAAGTTTGGCTATTTTCAGAAAGAAGTAGACCTACTTAAGGAGCATAAACAGTGGTTTTGCCTTGCTTGTAAGGATGACCATGAAGCCACAATTACAGCTAGCCCACTCGTGGTCATCGGCAATGCAATAGGGAGTTCCAACTGCTGTGCTACAGTCCCCACGAGCACTGTCATCACAGAATTGAAACATCTTCTGGAGGCAGCAATCTTGGAAATAATTTCATTCGCTTACTGCTTCACATTTAGTCTCCTTATAGAAAATGATGCACTGGGATTCTTCAGTCGACACAACTCTTTGCCAGCCAGCAAATGTCCACTGAGCACGGTCACTGCAGTCCATTCCAGACGGCTTAGCCTTTTAGAAAACCTGTATTTACGCTGGGCAATTCAGGAGAGTACAGCCATCTACATCTCACATGAAAAGTTGCACAACGTTTATTATTAAAGACTGCTACATGGCATGAAGTCAGACATATAGTAGCTCACTCTCTTCAAGTCCATGTAATGTTCAGATTTGACTGTTGGTTCTTGCTGTGATAACCTCCACAGAATAGTTCATTCACAGTTTCAACCTCATCGTCAATAATAGCATTCTAGCCACTTTTCTCAGAAGAAAATCTCTTCGAGATTTTACTTTTTATGGCCATGTCGTCCGATCGTTTCCAGTCTCAGAAAAGCTATGCTACAGCTTTGTTTCTGTCATACCTAGTTGAAATTTCTTTCCAACATTACAGCGTTTTTGCACTGCATGGAGATCTTGCAGTCGTTTGGACTCCGTAGAGGGTTTCAGCCTACCAAACATAGTCCACAACTTGTGTACTCGTGAAGCTAGATATTTCTTTGCTTTGCTCGTCCTTCAGTGCTCAGTGGCAACTCGACTGCTTCCAAGTTTGGCTGGAATTGTAAACCACAGACCCAAGCTAACTCTCTGGTAAATATCACACAGCACAGCCAACATGACTTATATATCTTATAGAGGTACGCCAATGTTGGGTCGACTACCATTTTTAAATACTCTGTCCTACTACAGACCTTGTTTTATAGTGCAATTTTCCTTTCCTGCACCTGTATGTGGATGAAACTACTCTGGTCGGTAATTCGAAAATGCAGAACGAGGTCATAGAATGCCGCAACAATCGCTGGTTTTCTAGGCCAGTGCTCTATCGATTCCGAGCTCCTCGGGCATTCGAACTTCTGCGCAGCGAACTAACGCTTCTGATCGCGGGGCAGCACGTGCATGAGCAGCACGTGCCAGATTGCTGACCGTAGAGCCTGATTTGCAGCCTTCGAAATAGTAGGCAGAGAAACTTCGCTGTCATGTCATTCGTCGACGAGACGCTCTTGGCGGCACTCAAACACAGCCGCAGCCCGCAGGGCAGGACGTCGGCCGGCCACATTGCCATTGCCTCAGTGATTGCTTCCCACCTGCCTGTGGGGAACACGAGCAGCCTGCAGGGAGCACTGCACTCACGACAATCATCTACAAGATCTGACCTCGGCTTTGCTGAGTGCTCGGGCAGCTGAGTGACGTGCAATGACTGACGAAGGCTCTCCTTTGCACAGCTCCAAGCCGGCAGCAGGGCTCGGCATGCGAAACCCCCTTAAATGCTACCACCCAAGTCTGATCTTGACGTCGACTCGCGGTGAATAGCAAGCCACAAATAAATGGCAGCAGCAGCCACTCCACAGGCTGTGAACATGTGCTCTGGTGCCTGGTTGGGTGGATGGGTGGGTGGGGGGGTACACGTGACTGGCTGCTGGGCTTTCTTCCTGAGGGGCAGGAAAGGAAGCCGACAAGTGGTGCACAGAGCTTAAGCAGCTGGCTTACCATTGCTTGCACGTCGTGGCAGGTAGATTTTTCTCATTTGGTTCACCTTGGCTAATTGAGCATCCCTGCTGGTAGAAGGGTCCTTTTTGGTGGGGAGGTTTCCATATACCAAGGTTCTGTGCCTGACATCGTCAAGAAAAAGCTTGAATCAGACAGTGCCACCATAGACACAGTGCACAAGCTTGCCATCGAAGCAGGCTGGCTTCAAATGGCAGCACCGATGGTGACAGCAGTGTGGCAACAGTGTTCCGCCGATGAAAAGGCACGAGGTGCAGGCACTGGTGGGGGGGAGGGTGCATCCCACAAGGCAGAAGCAGCAGCAAATATCTGCAGGACAAGATTTTCTTCTCGGCTGCCTTAATGACATACAAACATCATTGACCAAGAAGTTGACTTAATGAAAGAAGCAACCAGCTGATTAGTCAGAAAAAACCTGACAGCATACACAGTTGGCTGTGCCATCTGACAGTGACTTGGCATGCACAGCTGCTGCTCAAGCTCCTTACAGCAGCAAGTGACTGGGCCGCTACACGATGGCGCATCAAGTTTAGTAAGGCAAAAGAGAATTAGTTATAATCTGCACACTCTGAGACACTATGTTGATCACATGGCAGCATGTCGAGGTTTCAAGCAAGAAGAAACTAGCTAAAATGGACTTAATGATGGTCAATTTTGAAGTAAAGCGCCTAGAAAGAGATTGAATTCTCAGGGGCTTTATCAAGCGTATTATTATTATTACTATCATGAGAGCTCTGGATTCGTGTCAGGTGTGGACAGCATTTTGCCACTTAAAGCATTGCATTCGGCACTTAGTTGCAGAATACTTTTGAGCTTACAATCTTTTTCACCTACCTCAGAGGACTCGAACTCGGCACACATCATATGTCTTGACTATCAGTGCTGCTGCAAAGTGTTGCTGAAATTGGGTAAATCAAAGCACCGTGCCTCCGGCTCACAGTCTGAAGCTGACCTGCCGTCTGCTGCAATCGCTGCACTTCGATCCCACTTCGCAAGGAAAGTATGATGAAGGCAGGATTTCCCACCATCAGAGCCACTATTGCAAAGCAGCAAGAGTGGCCCTTCTCTCGCCTGACAAACGCTTACTTCTGCCCACACACATCTAGTCACTTTCTCTCCCAGACATGAATGAGAACCACAATTAAAGTAAACAAAAACAAATGTCTTGTTCATTTGACAGCAGAAGAGCCTCGGAGACTGTTGCAGCAGCTTGCAGTGGGCAATAAAGAATGGCAGGACTCAAACCAACGGTATGGATGGGGAAATGCAAGCACCTTTACCCCTCAGTCTATGAGCCGCACTCCACTCGGCACCATCCACGCAGCTGAGGGCTGGGCAGCTCGTTCTGTCACTGCCACAGGACGATGCCCAGCTGCTGCACGCACTGCGCACGCATGATTCGGTGCCAACATTATCGTTGAGCTTAACTTGTGTTTAATCGAAGGAGGGAGTCCGAACGAAAAGTAGCTATACAGAGACTACCTTGCTCACCGTATAGCCTCACACCTGCGGGCCAGAGGAAGACCTCGCAGAAGCACCAGCAGCAGGAATACCAAGGCCAGCCGGTCAGTGGCCTGCAGTGAAAACGCAGTTAGTGACCGAGCGCTTGCATTGGAGCCTGATCTTGTTACTGCTGCTGCGCACCCCGAGTGCTGCGAATGTGAGCTGGAAGTGGCACGGCTGGCTAGCCACGAGTGCGAGCCAGCCTGAATAGAGATTAAGTTCTCTTAAGAGTGCTATATAAACGAATACATTTGTTCATATATTATATTTATTCTCCTGCTAAACGACTGGTGTAAGGGTTGACCTTCGGAAGGGTGGCGAGGGTGGTGGGTGTGTGTTTAATGAATTTTCTCCAGCTTCTCGACAGGAAGCCAAGGCTCGACAGCATTTTTGTTTTAAGGTTTAGGCTTTCCGTGGGGCACATTTGATTCCGAGCAGAACTAGACCGACGTTCAAGGTAAACACAAACTTGAGTTATGGCCCCCTCATCTCGCACCCACCAGCATTCTCCGAGAAACGCGACACCGGGCTGTTCGGGTCAGCATAAGCGCAGCTTCCTCTGATTGGTCAATTAGATTACTGAAATTGGATTTTGAAAGGCTTCCTAAGAAGGCCCTGTGGAGGTGCGTTATTTTTACTTTTCCAATTCAATCTGGCATTGAAGTGGTGACACGGTATTCCTATCCCAATCACCTCGGGCTCCTCTAGCAACAGCCACCTACCGATAGTTGGGAGGCTTGGACTTGCTGATGCGCACCAAGCGGTGGCACTTCCGGCCTGCATTGATCCATTTGCCCCCTCCCCCACCACGGATTGTGCATTGGGTGAGCTCCCTATCCTTGCCAGCGACACCGGAAGCCCGTAAATGTCTCTGGACGTGCCAATCTTACCTTGAAATCTGCTAGTTCAGAGTAGAGTAGTGTATAGAGAGGGTAAATAAATCACTAAATACTAGCTAGTTTAACACCCTCTTTTATAGTAACATGAGAGCCTTTACGGCTATCCCCTCCGCTTGGAGCTGTGATTAAGGATCGCACACCGCAGGATTCAAACTCACGACCTCGGTCCCGAGGTCGTGAAAAGCAATCGCCTTACCTAGTGTGCCATCACGGCACCCAAGGTGACCTTTATTGCGCCAGGATGACCGCATATGACGTGGCACGTGCCCAGGGCTTGTGGCTGGCAAAGCAAGGCATCTCAGGCTTCACTCGTGCTCACAACCCCAGACCCAGCCCTCGGGTGGGGGGGGGAGTCAGGGGGAAGGTGAGCAGGTCTCTATATCCACTGGCATGCATTATGGCCTTCGTGCTTCACAGAAGCCCCAGTGATGTGATTTGAAATGATTTGCTTGCTGCTTTTTTGCAAGGATATTTGTCGTACTGCTCCACTAGCTAAAATATGGATCCTTTAAAGTGCTTGCCCAGCTCAATAAAAAATGTCTGCTCAACATTAAAGTAGAGCCAATCGCTGTTACAGTTTAAAAAGTCCAAGGCAGGAATCAGGATTGGACTCCCGAACAATGGCCATCTCCAGAGATTTACCACACTGGACTTGTATGACTACATTTACGTAAGTTCCCTATAGAAACAGGCATTTTGTTGGCATTTTACCGTCCTTGAAGATTCTACTTGGGATTTTGTAGGCACACGTTCAAGCTCGAAAGCACATATCTGCAAACGTGTTAAATAAAAGCTCGGAAGAAACGGTCCTCAAACTAGAGCATCGAACTTCATCGGAATCGTAGTCGTACTACTTTTTGCAGATGGAATGCCACTGCGTAGAAAATACATGTAAGCATCAACTGTACCATTTGGATATAAAAATAATAATTAATGCATTTGTATAGTTCCCTCAAAGAACTTAATCACTTTCTAGGCACTTTACAGATGCTCTAAAGAAAGCATGACCAAATGTGCTAGATACAGCCGTCTTAAGCCAAAGCCGACAACAGTAATTGCATCGGCAGTCGTACGCCCCGAGACTGTCCCCATATTCCTACTCCAGTAGTACTGTCTGTCACTGGCACAACTAAAAAGTACCCTTTGAAATACGTCTTGCTGGGATATTAAGTCTGCAAAGTAAAAATGAAGTAAAGATTGGCTGATTCAACAGCCTCTATTGGATAGCAGCAGACGAGTCTAAGTGGCCATCACACCTCTTGCAGAGGGCAAACAATCAGGAAATGCCTGCTGCAGGCAAGCTCCCTCGTCCAGCTGCCTAAGGTAAATATTACCCGATATAACACCGGCTAATTAAGTAATTAGCATGCCTACCCACCGACAGTTAGGCTAGGAAGTTTGAAAAATGCTACTTCTGATAACACCAGCCCACAGACCACAGTTCCTTGCAATGCTTCTTGTGGAAGACATGGTTGTATTTTTTACTATTTATGGTTTAAGATTAGCTGATTTAATAGCCTCATTTATATAGCAGCAGAGACACTTAACGACTGCCATTGCTGCTTTGCACTGGGCAATAAAGGATCGCTCACTGCAAGACTCGAACCCACGACCTCGGCTATGAAGAGCTCGAACACCATATTTCCTGGAAACATTCCCAGGCTTGGCCTGCATGAATAGCTGAAACCGCACAAGGCACAGCAACTCAAGCACTGAGCAGCTTTTCATGAATGGTAAAGGATTGTAGTAGTATATCAGAAAGCATTAATCTCTGTTGTAAATGGTTTCATATACGAATCTACATAAATGTTCCTATGATCTCTCAGAAATGATTTCTTTGCGAAAAAGTGACCGTTCTTATAAGTACGTATTGCAATCATAGTGTCCATAAAAGTATTGCCAATTGTCTATAGTGGCAAACGTCCTAGGTGGCGATTGTCCCCCACACCCGGGGCATGGGGTGTGGGAGGAGGGTAACTTACTCTAAAACGGGTTATAAAAAGGCAATGAATGTTCATAAATTACGAATAAAGTATTGTGACATCGAAGGACTCACTAGTTTGTTATTAAATTGGTTTCAGCCTTACAATGTAATCATTTCAATTTAAATGACCAACAATCAATGACTACTGCTATTAAAAAATATCTCCCTTGATAATTTATTAGCACAGCACGGTTTTAGCAAAAATGCATATCGGCTATTCCTTTGAAGTCTGCGGATAATTTCACTAAGCACAAATACACTTGGGCTATAATCCACAAGTTAGTGGACGAGATCCAAATTCTGTATGGCCATAACCCAAACTAGCATGATTACTGAAGGAAGTAGGCCACTAGCATTAAAGAGCATCGTAAGCATTCGAGGCAGTTGACTGTATTGGCCCCACACAAGTTTGACCGAACAAAATGCAGGATCAAAGGCGCGATCAGAGGCTGCCTCGTGATTCAACTTGGACACAAAACTCTTACGCTCACGGTTCAAAGCGACTCACTGAATTCATTTATTTTCTGCACTGACGACAATTGCAATTGGATGGGCACTAACTTCTCGATGCTTAACAATGATATGGCCCACCCAATAGTTATGGGTAAGCCTCGTGTAACTAAAGTTAGACCTTATCCTTAAGATTGGTTGGTCTAGCATCCGTACCATGACGTTTTCAATAATCTGGGCTAGCTATTCAAAAACGCTTGTCATTAGACGAGCACATTACCTTCACTGTCAAGACGACCAACTTCCAGCTGAGAATACTGCCAAAATCAGGGCTTGCTGGATAAAAAAATATTAGCGGATTTAACAGCTTCATTTTGTATAGCAGCCGAAGACCCTTAATGGCTTTCACCACTGCTTGCTGTTGGCAATAAAGGATCGCCCACTACAGGATTTTAACCTACAACCTCGGTATTGAAGAGCGAGTACCTTACATCCTGTGCCATCAGGGCCCAACAATTAAGAGTGATGTGATGAAGATGACATGCGATCTGGCTCACATGTCGTTTGTGACAACGAATCTAGAATGCAGCAATTCCCTTTAATCAGGACTCCCGGCCTGTGCCCTTAATCATCTGCAACTAGTGAACAACTCAGAAACCGGTCTGGTATGTCTTGACCAGCACATCTCCCACATCACCCAAAATCTTTCTGAGCTACAATAGCTGCCCTATCAAGCAGCAAATCGCTTTTAAGATCCTCAACATGGCTTACGTGTCACTTTATTTGCTTGCACCGATAATTGCTGCTACCTATACTTGCTATGTTACCTAGACGACCTCCTCCAAAATCCTCTTGCACCATCATTCACCTCGGCTTCTTACCGCTTCGCAGTTCCTTACATTAAATCGGAATCTTTTAGTGAGCTGGCGTTCAGTTCTCGTGCACAGAAAGTCACGAACTCATTTCCTGCTTTTTGCACCACCCGCGATGATCATTGAAGTGTCGGCTAAAAAAGTTTGCCTCTATGAACTTGTCTCTTTCATCACCGTATGCTTTACATGCTTACCTTAGTTTAGTGCATGCTACTAGCCAGGGTCCTACTAACAGTGGCCCTGAACGTTGTCTCTCGTGTGCTGCTGCATGAGCATTCTTCGGGGACGCTTTTGTATGCTTGTCTAAGCATGGCACTCTGCCTATCCTTAACCCGGGGTTATTGATTCTCTAGCAGTGAATTGTAATGCACGTGGATAGAGATTTAGCTTTCCAAAAGTACTATACAAATGACCAATTGTCTTTGTTATTCTTACTATTAAGGCTTGCTTATGGCTGCCATCTACTGCATAACTTAGCTGCCCACTGCCTTTTTTTTTAAAACCTGGTAGCAAATAGCTATTAAATAGCTACTTAGGGTGGCCTTGAAATCAACAATATCGAAAAGCTATGAATTGATGTAAGATGCATGCTACCTTAAGCGATGGATAAAGAACTTTTCCTCATGAACAGCTAAAGTTTGCTGTCACATGGCTGCCAGGTAGCAATCAGTTACCACAACAGCGAGCAAGGACACTAATAAGGATCCGAGATTCTAATGGCTTTTGCCAGCCACTGAGGTGGATGTGGGCAAGACAGTGTGGCACTCAATTCAGGTTGACGTCCACGAAGCAAATCTCCAGCAGAAGCACAGATCTTTGTTGTGGGGCTTTCAAGCTCGACTGCTCGACGGTTGTGGGTCATTTTTTGACAAAGCAGTCACTCGTTGATGGAGCAATGCAGCAAATTGAGTGTACACAAATAAGACACCATCGAGGGCCACCATGTGAAGGACTCCTCGATCAACCGAAGCAGTTGAGGTGAACACAAAAAACAGTGATACCTGAGCAAAATCATGCACCAGTATTTCCTTTCATTCCGACGCGATCAGCTAGCACACTTCTTATGTGGTGCCAAAACATCCAGACAGCACCCCGAGACATCGATGGTGCTTGCAGCCACCATTACTTATTTACCCCTTCCGGTTATTGTTCAATGCATATGACTGCTGACGGTGGCCAAATTCTTTAAAAATGAAAACCACTATCTGCACCAGAATCGGTGTCAGCTTTGAAGTTTTTTTGCCCTTTTCCCTGCCGAAAGTTGTTGTCCCGAGTCTGCGAGAATTCCAGTGTAGGCAGCAAACACACTGGCACGGCTGGAGTAAAAATGACCCGAAGCTGCATGCAGTGGAACTGATAACTTGATGCAGGTAGTGGACTGAGCGCAGAAAGATGCTTGCCCCCAGCAGCACGAGCCGCTGCCTGCAGAGCTTCATCTTAGGTGCTTGGAAGAATGATGGCACAGCGCTCACCTTTCTTCTCTTTCCTTTCTCTCGTCCGAAAATTCTTTGAGAGTAAGACCGAGGTGAATCTCCTGAAGAGAAGGATTGCCTTTAATTTTCTCTAGATCTGCAAAATAAAATCCTGAGCTGAGATTATGCTGACGATGGTGAGACAACAATAGATGCTGCCACATAGCAGTGCTGACATTGCTTGCTTGCAGCCCTTGCCGATTTAGGCTGGTTCCACAGGACCAAAGTTTAAAGCTTCGGCCGTGAAGATTTGCATACGGATCGACTCTGTTAAAAATTAGAGTGCTGATAAAAGTCTTTTCTTTGCAGCTCTTGTGTGCCCGACACTCAGGCACATAAGAGCTGCACAGACCAGCGCCAGAGCTGCACAGACCACTGCTGCACCCCATCCGAGAGTGCGTGTCTGTACGAGCATGCACAGAGATGGCTTTCAGTGAGTCTGGGAGAATGTAAAGGGCAGCCCTCTCCGAGATGGGATGCAGCAAGTGACGACGGTGAGCCAGCCGGAGGCAATTGATTGCTAATGCAAGCTTCGGTTAAAGGCAAGTGGTTGCTGATTGCTGCCAATAAGGTCGGAGGTGCATGGCTAGACACGCTGCTGACAGCTATCAATTGGTTAGTGGCAAAGACCCCCAAAGGCTTACATTCAAGAGCATCGCCTGGACGGTTTCTCGACGTTGCAATTGCACTCCACGTCTTGTAGTAGTCATCAAATGACAATTTTGTAAGCTTGCGTCTCCTGCCAGCACTCTTCAGGTGCTTATCGTGTCCGGGTGTGTCTGCAATACCACCTGCTCCCACCGGTTGGCCATCTGCAAGAGCAAACGTGGCTAGCTAACATGGCCCACGTCTAACCTAACTACACTGCCCAGCAGCCGTGGTAGTAGCATTTCTGCAGTGGCCGTGACAACAGATTTTGGAACCTCTAACCTACTGCGATTTCTAGCAGGCTTACCCTGAATTCTCATGCTTGCAGCGACACACTCAGCAACGACTTTTTCGTAAAGCTTGGGTGAGTTTTGCATCATGGCTACTGCTTCCATGTTGACGGCCCTCTCTTCCGACGGTGAGTTCAGCATAGACTGCAACGTTCGTTTGCTTGTCAGACAAGCAAGCGTTTTACTATCGGGTCGTGTGACATATCACTGTGAAAAACGGCACGTGGCTTTGATACCTGCACTGTCAGGAGCAGAGAGTAGATCCTGTAATCAGGACGCCACCGTTTCGGATCGTCGATCAGATCAATGCAAGGCCGGCCGGTCACCATGTCGACTAGAACACAGAAAGGTACGCCAGGCCCAGTTCAGACTGGTGCTATTTCCGACTCGGTCGCTTGCCAGCTGCTGACACGACATTCTCACAGCAAGTTGGCCACAGCCGTCGGTGCTGAAGTGGTGGCAACCCCGACACAGCCTTGCCGAAGCTGCTGAAGCTCCTGCTACCGAAGTGCGTAGCAGCACCTGGTCAGCTGCTGCTCAGGTGCTATGCAGCACGGCAGTGAATAAGGAGTTTACATAGCAATACTTAACCGTTCGGGTGGAAAGGGATCGTGTGAAAGCAAATCTCTGGTGGAGATTCACTATAGTTCTCGTCGAACTTGAGGTACACCCTAAATATTCCTCCTGCAAAGAAAAAGATCAGAGTCGAGACTTGCTGGGCACAGCTACAAAGCGTACGTGTGGATTGTATTACATCTATAGTTCAATGCTGTCGCACAGTAAGATTCAAAACTGCCGTTTTTTATATTAATCCAATGCAGTCGTGTGAATTACGCCTCACCCTTCAAGTGTTTCTCGGCAGAATGGTGTGGTGCGTGCACACCCACCCACCAGCAAGAGCTCTGCACTTGCATAACTGGATACAGCAGCATGTCTAGATGGCTGCCGAACTCAGTGCCGGGCTTGACCCGGTCTTGACCCAGTTAACCCTCCACAGTTTCTTCTTCTCATGCATCTGGGCTGGCAACTAGAAGCACCTGCATCAAGCCAGCACGACAGTGAGTTTATATATGCATTCCCTTCGAGGCAGAGGTCTAAATGCAAGTCTTAACTTACATCTGGGATATGATTTCTGCATGAAACTTCTGCTGCTGCCAAGACGCACTGCACCAGTCTCGGCTGAATTGATACAGCACTAATCCCACGGGCTGTGCACCTGCCAAAATTCTTATTGACCGAAGTACACCATTATTCTTAGGCATGCAAACTTAGCATCGTTGATCAGGCAAAAGTCCGGTAGTTTACAATGCAGCTACGGTCCATTTGGCCACCCAGTTACTTTACAAATAGACCAGATCTGCTAGTACTCTGATCTATGTCATGACCAAAGATCTAGCTCATGGTCAGCCCGAAGGAAGAGTTTTGCATTACAAGCTCACAATCTCCGCAGAACGAGCAGGTGCCGTTGCAAGGCTACCCACAAGTGCACAGTGTTTTGAGCTGTGGCTGATGCAACTTGTAACCATTGCAAGGACAGACTGATTTTGCTGATTGATGCAGATCGAGCCAATGGTCTTTCACCATTTGTACAGCAACATTAAAAAGCAAGAAAGATACAAAGAGGCAAATGAAAGGGGTGAGAGATGACAAATTTGTGAGCTTGAGATGTGACAAGGGAACGGGACCGAAGATGATAAGAATCAGATATGGGCTGTAAGTACGAGTGCCCATTGTGTGCACAGCAGCACGGTCGTGGCCAAGGGCGGAGCCAGGATTTTGGTATGAGTGGGAAAGGCTAAAATTCGACCTTGATGAGTGTGACACAAGGTCAATGCTTTCCCATGGGATTCCGCTTGGGAAAGGCTTTTCCGACCCTCTAGAAATATTGTTATTTTAACTCTTATCTTTATTACAAGAGTGAACTTGCTTACACCCCTAGCCCTATGGTGTGTGTAGTTGTGTCTGGGTCTTGACGGCCATGCTATAGCCCTTTGATGTATGTCTGTGAACCAGCCACTGAATCACGGTCTTTGATTTGAGCAGCTGCCCTTTGATGTATGAGTGGGACCTCGTTCTTTGATGCGTATTTATTGCTGTGTCCTCTGATAAAGACGTTATGTAAGGGCTGAATAAAGAGAGCTAGTAAGAGTCGGCTGTAGTTGCATTTGTGCATACGCCGCTCTAGACTTTTGCGGTCCTATTCGTCTTACAGAAAGCTCGTTGGGCCCATTTAATCTTATTTAGAAACTCTAAAATGTATTACTATCTCCTCAAAAAAATGACTGCCCTTCTGGAAAGTGACGCGTCAGCAAGAGTGCAAGGCAAAGACCTCCCCCCCCCCACTAGCAGCCATTATTCTAGTCCTAGCCAATAAAAACAAACGTGCTGACTCTGAGCTCTGGATGCTCATTGGTCCAGCTGAGGACACTCCCCCTCGCTAGAGCAACTGCAAATGACATGGCTAAATGATAACATCCTCGGGAGACTTGCAACGGCTGGTGACCGTAGGTCATCACTTCTTGTTTTAGAAGTCTACAGAGATCATGCATTAAGGAAAAATTTCCTAGCACTTCCTTAAGGGGAGGATTCTAGAAGCTTTTGGTCCCTTCCCCACAGGGATATTCCGACTCTGACCCGGAGCTCTAAAGGGCAGCCACACGTGATGTCTTTCCTAGCATCCATCTAGGCCTGGTGGCTCCCTCTGGCTGAAACTGACCGTGAAGCTTCGTCAAGGGCACTCCGCCCAGCAAGTCTCTAGAGCAGCTCCCTCATGCTGGCAAGCCCAACTCTCCATATATGCCTGGTAGCCACCCACCGTGGGTTGGGAGGGTGGCCATGAGAGCTTCAGTCAGGGGTGGGAAGGGGTCGGCTTCAAGAACTGTATTCAGCAATGTGGGAAATTGAATGGCTTTAGCAGCTACGGGGGGGGGGGGGGGGGCTTTAGTTCCCTTAGCCCAGCCTCTCACTACAACAACCGGTTGAGACATCACTGCAGCTGTGCAGCCGCCCGGCTCCTGCATCAGTTGCTGTGAGTCTTAGGCCGCTTACTGAGCAGCACCAGCCAGTATTACAGCCAGCAGTATGCCAGTGCTTGTAATTCTTACGATCAAGTGCAGCCATCTATCTTAGGTGAGTATCTTAGAGTGATTCCCTTACATCACGTCGAACAGCTTATTATCACTGCATTATTACTTGAATTACATGGCAATTTAAAATATTTGCAAGGATTCCCAATCAACACACACCACCAGTCATTCTACCGTGCTTCCTTTGCAGCAAACGTAAAGTGCCTAGAAAGAGATTGAGTTTTCTGAGAGTGCTATATCAAATGTATCCTTATTATTATTTTTATTACTATTACATGCAGCTCTTGTTGAAGATGACTTGGTATAGCTGAGAAAGAGGGCAATTCTTGGCTTGTTAGCTACGGATAAAAAGAAATTACGAGGAGAGGCCTCCAGAAATATTTGCAAGACAAAACAGAGGCAGCACTGTAGGTTTCATTTGTCATGTGTTAGAGCCCTCGTCAATTACAATCGTCTTTACAATCATCTTGCTTGGATGTAATTGTAAATGTAAGAGCTGTCTTGTGAAATGTCATTAATCACAATTCCGTGCTGCATGATCTTTCACTAGTTATTTTTTGTGTCCATGGCTAAAAGCTATTGCTGTGAGGGCCACGATTAAGCCTGCTCGGCTGCGGAAGCGCACAGGCCAGTAGCGCTGAGGGTGCGTGGAAGCATGGCGACTCAAACCCGCCGGGCCCGAGCAACATTTAGTAGGCACTTAATTTCATATGCACAACGGTCAAGTGGCAAATTTGGTTGCTTCGAGCCGATTTCCCGCTTTATAAAGCAAGTGTCACACTACCTTCCCAGGCGGTTCCTTGAAGGCCATGAATAGTGGCGCACCATTCAAATATATTTTCGTCTGTCATTGGCCGTGCAGATATTCCCTGGAAAAAGTGGACAATAAACATGGCAATCCACGAAATACATATCAATAAAACAACAATAATAATAAGATAATTGTATAATCCCGACTTGCGTCACGACATCTCGTGACTTATAAAAAATATAATTCATTTATATAGCGCCCCAAGAGAACTTAATCTCTATTCAGGTGCTTCACATATGCCTCGGGGCTCGAGCCCACGACCTCAGCCAGACCTGGGTCGGGGCGAGTACCTTAACCACTGAACCAACCCAGCTCGGCACATCTGACCAACAATTGAAAGAAGCATCAACTTCAAGCTCACCTACACAATTTGCGCTGTCACAATTGTTTGTTCGTAGTGCTACCAGACAAATGGGCTCGTAGTACATTTTAGTAGATAGATGGAATGTTGTGTTGTGGTGGCATGGACTGAAGGAGGCAGGCCAAAGAAGCACTACCAAATTGCCATCAAGAGTGCAAGGGAGCAGTTACAACGGACTGTTGACAGGACCTCGTTAGAGACAAGTGAGGTAAGAAGTGAATGATTTAACTTTGCTGTGCTAGTAATCCATGAGAGCTGGCTGTAAATGCAGCTATGAAGCCTCAGTCTGCCAAGGTTTGTCAGTTTAATAAGGGAAAGGGATCCACTGTGCCCTCAAACAAGCATCTTAACTGACATAACTTGTCCAATGAACTGGAAGGAAGTGCATACCATGAGTTCACTCATATGCATGCACGCATAGCCCCAACATAAGGTAGGTCACTGTACACTAAACCATCTCGTCGATAGCATAAAAGAAAGTGAGTTTGAAAGTACCTAAATTAAAAAAAAACGCACCTATTTATGACAGCATTTTGTGGGTCCCTGTGATTCGTCCTATATGTGCTTATGCATGCTGACACTAACCAAACTTGCATGCTGACCCTGTGCATGCTAACCGTATTAACCTAATTATGTCATTCCTGTTATTTATTGAGCATGCTAACACCAACCATTCGATCGTGCTTTCTTTGTAGCAAATGCAAATTGCCTAGAAGGAGATTGAGCTCTCTAAGGGTGCTATATAAAATGTATGCATTATTATTATCATTATTATTATGCCCTAAAAGAAGCAAATCTCTGTTTAAGCACTCTCATGCACTGAAAAGGAAGCATATCAATCGGTTGTTAGTAATAACATGCACAGCATCGGCATGCATAAGAACACAAAGGACAATTCACGCAGACCCAGTGAATGCTGTGAGGAACATGTGCGCTTTTAGCTTCGTTGTAGATATCGTCAAGTAAGGAGATGCCGAGACGTCAGTCATGATTGCACTCCAGGATATGAGAGCATAATAAGCTAGAGACGAGGTCTCAAAAGAATTTGAGGTTGGTTAAAGGCACAGCTAAACGACTTGAGACAGAAGAGCGTGTGGTACGATGCTGTGGTACGATACCTGGTGGCAGAGTAGTTCGGACAGGCAGGCTGGAGCCAGAGAATGAAGGGACCTAGAAGTGAGTGGACAAAACATGAAGTCGATACACAGCTTGACAGGAAGCCAGTGTAGATCTAAGAGAAGTGGTGTAATGAGGCAAATGCAAAGCTCACGTTAGACGAACCTAGCTTCAGAATTTTTCCCAAAATGTCATGCTTGATTGCATAGGCTGGCCGACCTGCAAGCAACAAGTTACAGAAATCAAGACGGGATGTCACAAATGCATGGAATAATTTGAATGTAGTATCATAGTCTAGGCAAGCTCAAAATTTTGGTGAACTTTTCAGAAATGTTGCATAGGTTTTTATAGTACATGTTCAGTGCAAAAAGTAACAGCACTCTTAAATATAAAAAACCCAAAGTTCTACCTCAAGGAGAGGTGAGTGGGCTGTAGTTGCAAAAAGTTGATGAGTAAGATAAGGAACAAAATAGAATAATAATAATAATAATAATGCACTTGATAAAGCATCCTCAGAGACCTCAATCTCTCTCTAGGCGCTTTACATTTGCTTCAAAGGGAAATGCAATTGAATGGTGAGTAATATCATGCTTGATAAACAAACAACAAGAATAGCATGGTTAGGGGTGACATGCACAGGGTCAGCATGCAAATGTGGTTAGTGGCAGCATGCACAGTGTCAGCATGCATAAGCACATCAAGAATGAATCACAGGGACCCACTAAATGCTGTCCTAAATAGGTGTTTTTAAGTTCTTTTTAAATGTCGTCAAGTCAGGGAATGTTCTGACGCAGGTCGGATGGGAGTTCCAGGCTTTGGGAGCAAACGAACTAAATGCACAGTCTCCAAAGGATTTGAGGTTTGTACGAGGTATTTGTAGACTTAGGATTCCGAAAAGCGGGTGGTACGATACGTGGCCTGGTGGAGGAGTAGATCTGAGAGATAGGCTGGAACGAAATAGTGAAAGGACCTAAAAGTGAGCGACAAAACCTTTAAGTCAATCCGTTGCTTGACTGGTAGCCAGTGCAGGTCGGCGAGAAGTGGAGTAATGTGGCAACTGCTACACTCACGATAGACGAGCCTAGCTGCCGAGTTTTGTACTAGCTGCAATCGCCTGATTGCACATGCCGGTAAGCCAGTAAGCAGTGAGTGGCAGAAGTCGAGACGGGATGTCACAAATGCATGGACCAACTTGGACGTTGTATCCATATCTAAACGAGCCCGAATTTTAGCAATGTTATGAAGCTGAAAATAGGCAGATTTGACCGTGGAGCTAATATGGCCGTCTAACGAGAGGTCGCTTTGGAACATGACACCTAGATTTCGAGCTGATTCAACAGGAGATATGCTGGCGGAGCCAATTTTGAGCGTCAGCGTTTCCAATTTCTGAATCACACTAGGTGTGCCCATAACTAGTAAGCTCATTTTATCATCGTTTAGTTTTAGAAAATTTGCTGCCATCCATGTGCGGATGTCATCAATGCATGCAGCAAGTGAGTTGAGAGAATTTGAGGTGCTCAAAGGCTAGGAGGGATCAAAGCAAAGGTACAACTGAGTGTCATCTGCATAGAAGTGAAAGCCTAGATTGTGCTTGGCAATCACATCAGCAAGAGGGAGAGTATAAACCGTGAAAAGCACCGGACCTAGCTCGGACCCCTGAAGTACTACATAGCACCCCTGAAGTACACACATAGCTTAGCTGTCATGAATCATATCCCATTCTCCAACTGTTGTGACAACAGAGAAAAAATTAGACACGAGTATTACATGCATGACATCTACTGTATACCACACATAGTCTGTTGGAATAGAGCTGCCGTTTAGGCATTTGCCATCGGCACCAGAAGCCTAAACCCAACTCAGAAATACTCGCATTTCCTTTGTTTTCTATGAGTGTGCAGAAAGGCTGTGAGAGAGCTCCACTTTCACTCTACAGGCCATGCGAGGAGGTAATTTAGCCATGAACGTTTAGGTGGTTCCGTGTTAATGGCCATTTAATGCAGGCTTGGCAGCAGTACCAACTTCTGGAGCTGCCATCGGAGAACCCTTTCTCGTTTGAACTCCTAAAAGGCAAAAGTATATGGAACGATGCACTGCATTGCCCTGGGCCTGCATCCAAGCTGTAAGCAAATCTTCTGGAAAAGTCTGATATTTACTACATCTAGGGCTGCCAGGTTCATGAACACTCACGTGAATACAATGAATAAGACGTAGTCCAGGAAGACTTGAGACACAATCCAAGAAGCTGCTGGCTTCTAGGATGGGTACCAGCATTGGGAAGCCTGAACTAGCTGCTCAGATGTGGAGATCCGATATCAGGTGCTTTGTACTGCCGTGAATGCTGCATGGTGGAGGGGGGGTTCCCAGTATTGTCTCGGAAATTGATGATTTTTGGAATTCGTAACCAAGCTGACAGAAGAGCATTGGTAATCCACCTAATAATAATAATAATAATAATAATAATAATAATAATTCACTTGATAAAGCGCCCTCAGAGAACTTAATCTCTCTCTAGGCGCTTTACATTTGCTGTAAAGTGAACCTAAAATGTGATCACGACGTGCACCGAAAGTCTTTAAACATTCTAAACAAAACTCCCAGGCATACTACCCATTTAGTCTCTGAGGCTTTGGGAAATTGAGCATGCGTTGATTTGTCATGGACAAAAATCACCATGCTTGCACAGGTGGTAATTTTGAAGACAGCCAGACTGAAGCCAAGACTCGGAATAGCAATTCGGGTCACGGAACAGAAAAAACCCTAACTAAAATTTAAGGCTGCCATGGCGATGATCTGGGGCTTTTAGTTTATTCTACCCCTCACATCCAACTTGTTTCAGCCTAGCCGTTGGGTGGACTTGCTGAGGGCACTGGGATTGCATACGCTGTGCCTAATTTTAGTGCGTCCCAGGCAGCGTCATGCTCCCGCTGCTCTTCGCCTCGTCTTACGTATTCTCAGGCAAAAGATGCTGATGAAAACCGTAGGTCCCCTTGAAAACACTAACTTGGACAATGGCCCAATGCTCAAAAAGCAAACAATTTGTACCGTTGAGGCCGGCGAAGCATGTGCGACTTGTGATCCGACAAGTGCGAAGTGCCATAAGTTCTCCGGCTATTCGATGCCACGAACACTGAAGCAAAGCAAGGCTGAAAAGGACTGGACACCTCGTTTCGAAGTATCCAACAAAGCCTTCCAACGTCACTACCCCTTAAGCAAACCCTGGATCAGAGGGACACTATCCAGGTTGACCGAGTGAAAAATTGCGCACCCCTTCAATAGCATGGACCGAACGTGTGCTCCAATCGGCCAGAGGCAAAGAGTCTTTTCCAGTAGAGCCCAGGTGCCGTTCTTTCACACTGAATATTACGCATCGCGAGTGTATTCCCGTTCTAATCGAGACGTATACATACACATTACAAGATCGTGGGCTCGGCAGTCACGGATTGCAACGATTCGTCGAGGTCATCCCCTCGAGCTCCGTAGTTCGCCTTCTAAGTAAGGCGAGCAGTTCTGCGTACAGTATAACTCGGGCGGCATTTGTTCCTTATCTCGGCCGCTCTCTGCTGCCTTGCACCGACCGACTAGCGGCTAGCCTACGTCGACAGCTGGCGCGTCGCCGATGCTTAGCAAGCAGTAGAAACCGCTGTGCACCTAAGCAGGGGTTTAATTTCGAAGCTGCCGTCGTGAAGTTAGGGAGCTGAGCTGGGGCGTGGCCCAAGTAACAATATCGCCGTACGGGAGCGACTCGTTCGAATGCAGAGGAACAGGAGCAGCGAGGGAAAAGATCTGGGTCAGTATTCATGCGAACAGAAAATTCGAAGTTTTAAGCAAGTGGGTTGTTTAAACAAAAAAAAAATATATACACGCCCCAGCATCGGGGCAGCCGCAGAGATGAAGAAAAATGTAGCTTAACTTACTGCTAAGGCAATTCAATGTTCTGAGGAGTCCAGTGGCAAACAGAAATAGAGAGATGGCTTACCCAAATATTTTCTCTGCTAAGATATACTAGCTCTTTTTCAAGTAATAGATGTGCTCTCGAAAACATTATTTACGGCGGGTGCTTCCGTCCTACGGCGGCGGCACACATAAGGCGTCTCCGTCGTCCATCGCAACTGCCCGGAGAGGGTGGGGCATGAAGTCGCTCTGTCCGTTTCTAGCATTTTGTGCAAGCTATATTATCAAAATTCTATTTCCAATTAATTAATTCACATTATCTTTCATATTAAACGTACATATACCACAACAGAGTTGCTCTGACTTTTGACAGCACTTGCTGACATGGCGACGCCCTTGAAGAAGCGAAAACGCGGCGTGGAAGTGGGTGATGAGAACGATCGTGAAGGTGACAGAGCCCTAAATCAAGATTCGGGCGATTTGGAAGATGATAGCGAAGATGAGCAAGACGACGAGGCTGAAAATGACACCGATGAGGATCATGACGATGTGATCGAAAGCGATGACGAAGATGATGGAAATGAAGAGGTAGCGCGACTGATTGACGAGCTGCAACCGGTTCATTTAGTTTCGTCGAGCTTGTGGCTTTCAGTGTCGCTAATCGCGCATTGCAGCACCGAGAGCGTCTGCTTATTTTTGTAGTCTCAGTTTTTCAGTGTTCCAAAGGGCATTCATTATCTTACAATCACACACGACGTAAAGTGATTGCTAGTGAGATACGTACAGCAAACCGACAGTTTCTAGCTGCTTACGCCTATTGAGTCTTATTCTAGGCGACATTTACTTTCACTGCCTGTTCCGTCTTTCTTACGATTGTATGCCTCTGGCAAAACCGTCGCGTCCCTTCTCTCTTGAACCCGGCTCCTCCCGTGTTCCCTGGGAAAGGTTATCGCCAGAGTACGGGTATTTCGCTGAGCAATATTACCTTGAGAAGTCAGAATTTTCACGCGATGACCGCACTTAGGCTAGGATATCTATATCCAGTTTATTTTCCCAGTATTAGCATTATGAACGCTCCTGCGTAGCACCCACATAGTCCGGAGATACATTACATTGCATAAAAGACCGCTAGTCCTCACTGCTGTATGTGTGCGTACGTGCTTGCTTGCTTGCTTGCGTAGTCACCCAGCCCGTAGTAATCCTTTGAGCTATCAGCGCAGCACCCGATGCAGCTGCTACTACCTCATTCCTGCGGTAGAGCTTGGCAATATCATTCACATTTCTCGTGGCAGGAGATACAAGTGGAGTTCGAAGCACGGTCGCCCGTGGAGGAGGATTTTCATGGCGTGCGAACTCTTCTGGCCCAGGTAATGCAGCTGTTTACGTGTCCATGGGTCTTTGGAGCTCTCTTTATGTGTGGATAGATATTTTATGTAGATTGTATAATTCATTTGCATAGCGCCCCAAGAGAGCTTAATTTCTATTCAGGCGCTTCACATATGCCTCAGGGCTCGAGCCCACGACCTCAGCCAGACCTTGGTCGGGGCGAGCACCTTAACCACTGAACCAATCCGGCTCGGCGTGAACTTAATCCCTCAGACTGTGTAGACCGGATGCGGCTGTGCACAAGAAAGACTTAGCATTGCATTGCCATTCTTGCGCATATTGAGCCGTTGGCTGTGAGTTCTCCGGTACGGGATGCTGTGACTGCCGCTCCTCTCGTCTGGCTGGTGCCTGGGCTGTTTTGACAGCTTCGACTGCTTTGACCGTTTCGGCATATGTCGATATCGGCTGCCCTGGCAGCATTGCTGAGCCGGTAACCGGGCAATTCGTAGCAGGACGATTCGGCATGCTAGATTATGAAAGCGCAGATCAGTTGATTACTTGCGTGGATGTAGCCACAACATCAACTTAATTTCTTAACAGTACATTATAAGATAACCCGAATTGTCCGCACAGAATTGTCCTGCGACAAATTGTCCTTGGACCTGCTCTAAGGCAGATTGGCGTTAGAGCATGTCAATCTTACAGGACTTGTTGCCAGGGCACTTCGGCCCCTTCCTCACCGACAGGCTGCACTTGTCTTTAGGCTTACATTCACGGTTGGCGGCGCTATAATGTAATGATGCATACATACAATTAAATGTTTTATTGGCAGATAAGGTGCTTAATGAAGAATCGTGATGGAGCAATATAAAAATAAATGCATATACGCCAACAGCATTTGTTTGTGGGGTGTCACTAAAACTGCTCTTATGCAACTTTAGTGGGCTTGCCATTGTAGATAATTCTCCTCCTGTTACTCGGAACGGATTAACAGCCACAGCAGTTGGGGCCATAGTGCAAGGATTTTTGTAGCGACTTGGTATATGTGGGGCTGGCGAAGGCGCCACAGTATCTGCAACAAAAGCCGCTGTTTGTGCACACCGAGTGTTATTTTTTGCAGCTGTTTCTGAAAGGCCATGTGGATATCTCGGCCATTGCATCGTCGATCGTCGCCCAGACGTCCGTTGGCTGCATACTGCAGGCAAGCAGCCGGCCTGCACGTGTGCCTGCAGCGTAGCGCCGTGCCTGCTCGGCGTTCGCTTTCCATGGCTTAGAGCTCCGATTTGCTTCCATGGCTTGGAGCTTCGATTTGCTATTGTAGCAATGCTGCGATTCCGATGCTGGCAGTGAGCAGGACGATCCAGACGAAGAAGTCTTTGGTGTCACCACATGCTTGCCGTTGGCAGTAGAGCAGGTAATAAAGCAAAAACAGCAAGCGCGCTCCTTTTGGTCTGTCCGTGGATGATAGAGCGAGGGAGGACAGATCGACATCAAAACTGTCGCATGTGATGGACGGATGATATACACTACTGTTTGCTTCACCTGCAGCGTGTGCGCAGGAAACGTCATCGCACAATCTGATCAGGCTCAGTAGTTCGGTGGATACGTTTCTGATTTCCAGCAGAGCCGTGAAGCTTGGCTGCATATTTATTCGTCCACATCTGCAATGGCTTCGGCTCGTAATGATCTCATCCACTTCGACCTACAATGCAGTTGAATCAGCTAACCCTTTTTTATATGTAATATTTGCAGCAAATGCAAAGTGCCTAGAAAGAGATCTAGTTCTCTGAGAGTGCTATAACAAATGTATCATTATTCTTATTACTCCTTGAATGACTCCTATTGCCAAATTTCTGCTTTTTTTCATTTCAGAATAAGGCCTTTGCATCACAGCTGCAAGCATTTCTGGCACAGAAATGTGCCGATAGCAGCACTCCTGACCTGCAACAAAAGCTGAAGGAAGTGCTGGGTAAGGCTGTCGATGTGGGATTTCTTGTCAACGAGCGATTCATCAACATACCACCTAGGATTGCACTGCCAACTTTTGATAGTCTTCAGTGAGTAGTATGCTCTTCTGCGCTTTAGCCCTGTCAGCACCCCTTCTGTGCTAATCCTTGTTTTGTAGCTTTTCTTATTTATAGGGATGATTGCGGCAATGTTTGCTTGCAATGGGCAACCTGCCCTTGCGGGAGTTTAGTTGCTTGCGCTGGTGCCAGTTTTATGTGTGGCTGCCATCTCGCGACAGTTATTCGGGGGGGGGGGAGTGCGTGCTTAGGCGATAGCTATCCGTAAGGACAATTGTGAAGCTACGAAATTGTGGACTCAATAATGGATGTGGCAGTGAACTTGCAGCTGCCATCTGATTGTTGAAAAAATCTGGCGAGTCAGCATTGATGGATGGTTTGCCGCTCCACTGCTGCCCGTGCCATCCATCCTTGGGCTAGAGCCGGAATGCACTTGTACTGCTTTGTCGCCTTCCTAGTGAATGTAGCCGCTCATGCTTAGCATAGGCTAAGAGCCTTTCTACTGCTGCTATACCTAGTGTGCCCCAACTTGCTATGTGTGCAGCGTGCTCATCTGCGCCTCGCTGAGTTTAAGTAGGCCTCCTGCTTGCAGCAGTTGCTGTGAAGTTTGAGGGTGCGTTTCTCGTATGATCAGGGAAGTATGTCAGGTAGTCACCATCACGATGGCAGGCTCTCAGAGATATTGGGCTGGGGCTTGGTTTTGCTGAAACTCACATGTTCCTCATTTTTGCTAATTCTGTTTAAGTCGTCCTTCGTGCATGTGTGCTTCAATTTTGTTATCCGAATTCCGTTGACAGATTGACTTATTTTCTCTTTTGGTTGAAATGCATGGTCCCACTCACAGCAAATGTCACACACTCGATTAAATATTATCCCACGATATGCTGTCAACTCATATGATTACCAAATTCGACACATCTGACTACTTGCGGACCTCGTTCAGCTTGAAGTTGTGTCCTCTGCATTCCGAATCACATGTGAATTGCAAAACCTCAAGACCCTCTACATTGATGCTGTCAGCACGAAACTATCGTCCTCGCCCGTGCTGCTTAGTACTCCATCCGACCTGTAGTCACTGGTGGAGTGATGCATCACGACAGTAGCCGACGTTCTGGACGAGTTTGATTAAGCACACTGTACGCCCTCTCCCAGATAGCTTTAAGGTGTACTACAGATATAAAGCAAGACTACTGAGTACAAGTTAAAGAAAGTATACACAAAATCAGGACTGACTTCCATCAACATAATAATAATCCATTTGTGTAGCACTCTCAGAGAACTTGATCTCTTTCTAGGCTTTTTGGAGCCAATTCCCTATCAAGCTAGGAATCGCACCAGCCACTCTTTCTACTCAAGTCGCTGAGCTGTGCCTCAAGCAATCACAAATTCTTTAAGAGACTGTAGCTTTTGTTCATATGCTCCCAGTGGATCCTACCGAAGTTCAGTTTCTATAAAAACGTCGAATCACAGATGCTTAATCCAAAAATGCTCGTGTCGACCATCAACCATCTCCTTAACAGTTCCCAGGTCAGCACCTTACCCAGCGATCCCTGTGGCGATCTAGCGGTTCGGTTCTCTGGCTTCTTTGTCAGCAACTTTGATAACATCACCACTGGACTGCTGTCTCAGAATTTCTTGAGCCACCTCAATGGCCACCTTCAAGCCTGCCACTAGTGACCTCATCTTGAAGTTCATCTCCCAGTCTAAGATTGTTACTAGCCCTCTATACCCCAATCCCCCTGTTCTCTTTCTGAGATGCTCAGATTAGTTTCTGCCGTGCAAAATTGACAGAATAGCTATGCCCTTAGCCTCGGGTCTTGTCTCTGGATCCTTCAAGAAGGCTGTTGTAATGCCACTCATTAAGAAGGCAATAATAGACCAGCAGAGCAGAAGCAATTTCGGCCAAGTCTCCATACTGCCGTTCCTATTAAACACTGGAACCAGTAGTGGCTGGCCAGCTAAACTCCTATCTCAAAACTTCAAACCTAGCAAGTTCCAGTCAGATTTTAGAGCTAATCACTTCCGAGTCAGCACTACCGTGAGTGTGTAAAACGACTTCTGGAGTGCAGGCTCAAGTAGAGTGTCTCTGCTTGTTTTGCTTGATTTTTTTTGGCTGCGTTTGAAACTATTGATCACCAATTTCACTTTACAGCAAATGTAAAGCGCCTAGAGAGAGATTAAGTTCTCTGAGGGTGCTTTATCAAGTGAATTATTATTATTATTATTAAGTGATTCCTTCTTAAGTACCTCTCATTTTGCCTTGACTTTTGTGGCTCTGCAGTGGTTTAAGTCATATCTCAGTAGGATACTTCAGAGAATTGATGTCAGTGGGGCAACAGTAATCCGAGGAGCCGCTGAAGTACGCAGTGCCCCAGGGGTCTTTGCACCGCGTTCACTTCTTTTCACAATTTAAACTCTTCCTCTTGCTGATGTAATCGCCAAGCACAATCTGATCTTTCATGTTTATGCATATGACCAGCAGCTGTATGCTGTATATGTGCTTGATCCACTCCTGCCTTTCATCACATCAAAATCTCAACTCCCTTGCTGCATGTATCGTCGTGTGATGTTCCCTAGAAAGAGAGAAAGCTCTCTAGGGGCGCTATGCATATATATTAACAGTATTATTATTGCTGACATTGGCTGGCAACATGTCATCATTTCTAAATAAACTGATGGACCACGACTAGGGCACAGCAGCTCTGCTGCTTTTAATTTCTTTCTTCGATATGCCACCGATGCTTGAAAAGTGCTGGGTTTAATTTTTATGCAATGACCTTTGCTTTGACCCCCTGCCTTCCAGCTCGGCAAACTCTCTCTCCTCTCTTCGTATGTATTGCTGGCATTCGCACTTGGATGGCAGCAAGCTTTCTAAAATTGAATGACGATATCACCAAATTATTAATTATGGGCCAACCCTAGTTTATTAGTTATGGGCCAACCCTAGCGTTAATCAGAAATTGGAAAACCTATCCCTCAACATGGCTGCCGTCAGCCTATCTCCTGTAGCATCTGCATGCAATCTGGGTGTCCTGTTCTAAAGTGGCCTTCTACTAGACGATCACATCAGCTTCGTACGTAGTCATGTCTGCCCATTTTCATTCATGTAGAATTTCAGAATCTTGGCCGGTTTAGGCAGGGATACCACATCCAAGTTGGTCCGTGCATTTATGACATCCCATCTCGACTTCCTTTACTCACTGCTCGCAGGCCGATCCGGTCTATGCAGTAAAGAGCTTGCAGTTTGTGCAAAGCCGTGTAGCTCTTAGGTTGTCTCTCGTAAATGTTGCCATTGCCTTATTACACGACTTCTCAACCATCTGCACTTGTTCCTAATCAAGCAGCAATCGACTTCAAGGTTTTGTCACTCACTTTTAGGTCACTTCATTCTCCTTGCTTCAGACTGCCTATCTGAACTGCCTACTGTCAAGTCCTCAAGCTTAGGAATCGCACCACCAACTCATCTTGCTCAAGTCATTTTGCTGTGGCTCTAACCCACCTCAAAGCCTTTGGAGAACGTAGCTCTTTTGTATGACTCGTATACTCCCAGAGCCTGGAAGTCACTCGCGACTGGTGTGATGGCATTTAAAAAGAAGCTAAAGCTCTAAACCTGTTGCTCACGGCATTTTCTGGATCCGTGCGAATTGTCCTTAGTGTGTGCATGTATACTGACGCTTTGACTGTTATCACCAACCGAGGCTCTTCTTTTCTAGCGTACCTTTAAGTTCTTAAACAAATACTCAGTTCTTACAGAGTGTTGTACAAATATCTTATTATTTTTACTGTTATTACTTCAAAGTCTTTTCTCTGGCCTACAGGTTGATTCATTGGCTTGCATCAGTCTAAATATCCAATCTCCTTGGTTCTCCAATGTGCTTGCCCCCTTTCCTTGGTTTTCAGTCGTTTTGCAATTCCTCTCACTAAATTGAAATCGTTTGGTGATGGGAGCTACAGTTCACCGAAAGTCTAGCACTCGCAACTGGCATCTGACACCACCTGCATGGATTTTTCGTCATTAAAGTCTCGGCCAAAGAGGCATCTGTTCTGCTCAGCTGTCCCTGTGTACCAATGAACTCGTTTTTCCTTCTTTGCGTGCTCTACGTGCTTGCCTGTGCATGATTCAGTGCTTTTCGTTGACCAGCGGTCCTACTAACCAGTGGCCCAGAGTGATGTCGTGTGTACTTTTGTATACTTGTCCGTGCACGGTGCTTTGCTTGTCATTAACCATTGGTTCATCGTCATCCAGAATCCTACTTATGTCAATTAATTCTAGCATGGTTAGCATAAAAATGGCAAAGCAATTATTATTATTACAGATTATGCATGCTGAAACCTTGATTAGCCTACTTGGTGCTAAAGCATGTGTAAAATTAATTATTTGGACGATTCGACTGGGTTTGGAAATTATCGGCGTGCGTGACAGCTTGTGGCGTGTGCGACTGCTCACCGCACGTTCACGGTATGCCCGACAGTTTATTGCAATAGCTGTCGCTATTGCAAGTAGGACTTGTTCGATGTATCTAGTATCCATCTCGAAAGTGCATCTAGACTGCTCTGACAGGCAATTCTTTGGGAATTTTCCTGGTTTGAGACATCCGGTTTTGTGCATTCACAGACGTAGGCCAGACGTGGTTCGAGACTGTGCAGGAAATCGATAATGCGATTAGAGTGAGAAACCGCCCATCTACCTTTCCTGATGAAAAGAGCTGTAGAAACATGGGGCAGTGCTACAGAGGTCGTTGCAAACGCGGAGGTGCAAAAACTGTGATGGTCTGTGTGTATTACAAAACTTCCATTGAAGATATGAGGAGATAGTTCAATTTAGTACAAGCGTTTGGCAAACCGAGAGAGCTAAGACTTAGAAAGTATTTAAAATAATTATTTGATCCCTGGTTAATCAGAAAACTTGGCAGGTGGTTTTTTCTGGTCAGTCGAATCATTCATTTCTTACATTTGTAGAGTCACGACAAGCCTATGGTTGGGCATGATCCGAATAGTATGAATCTTACTTCGCAGTGCTAAGAAATGGATGCTACGAAGTTATATCCTTCGAAAATTGTGGCTAGGTTGGAAAAACCAGGGGCTGTTCCAGATGCTACTCAAACCTAGTCACTGTTTTTGCACCTGAGTAGCAAACCAAGGTGGTATATAACGGACGATTTGTTACTGATGCATGTAACTGGTGCGAATCATGTGTTGTGGTGAAATTTTGCTGGCCGGCCGTCAACAAAATGCTTGCTTATACAAATGAGAGCATACTTTTATCCCAATATGCATGGATTTTTCGTGCTACTACTGTACAGGTGGCATGCCTGCGCCTAGGCACGCATTCGGCACAGCCCCAGTGCTTTCAGCAGGACAGTTACGTTGTGCTGGTGGGAAACAATTCCGCCAGTCGCTCGTGAGTGGTAAGCACGCGCTTACGCTCGGCAGAATCTCAATCCTGGCGTGACTGGTGCAAAAAGAAAAACAGAGGACCAGCTGTCTGTCTGTTTGGGTGGAGAACGCGGAGGATGCTGCTGCGCTTGGTCGATCGATCTTTTGCGTTGAGGGGACGGGTTGTGCGCTCGTGCGCTCGTTTGCCTCCGTCGGCCAGCTGTCACGCCTCCTGGACCGTTGTCGTGTTCAGGCAGGACCTGAAGAATGCTTTAAAGGCAGACGGCGCTTTCAAGCTGAAGTACTTCGTCATGATTTTGAAAAAGCTTTCGCTTCGAGACAGTGCTCGGAAGAGCAAAGGGAAGAAGAACAAGTATCGCCGCGAGGCCGAGGATCCTCTGGATGCTGCCAAAACCTTCTACGTGAATCCCGAAGAGGAGTTCTTCAGCGAGGTAACTTGGCCGCCCTAAGCGTCGCCTCGGTCCACTCGACGCCCATTGGTGCGCTGAGCCCGACCTCTCGCCCGACACGGCGCCGTTTCTCTTTCGGTTCGGCTACGTGGGATTGTGGGATTTTCGCGCTTCGGCCACACCTGTGGGTTGGGCTGCCCCGGGAGCAGCAGCCGCGCTGCTCCTTCCGCTCGAGGCTGTTTCCTGTTTGCGCCGTCTGCCGGCCCGACCGTTTGGCCGAGGCTGGGCTTGCCGTGCCGCCCACTGCGACGGCCTGTGCAGCGCTCTCGCCGTTCGCCGACTTACTCGATTCCAGAGGTTGCGCGACCGTTGGCTGGGTCAACCTGCGGCAGCTCGGGATAGACGGCCTGGCCAGCGGTGCCTCTGCCTCGCTGCTGTGTTGAATCTCTGAGCAGCTGCTACTACGGCAGCTACGGCCCGTCACGCCGTCCGTTCGGCCGGCCGGCCGGTCTGTGTGGCCACGCTCGCCTCTGACTGCCCCGGGTCCCCTGTTTCTGCTGCAGGCAGCCGAGCTGAGCTTCTGCTACTCGGTGGCAGGCGAGCGAGACAGCGCCGCCGTCGGCGAGTGGACCGACGACGACGCCTTGTACGACCCCTGGCGGGAGGTCGTGCTGCTGCCGTGTGCCAAGCTGTCGGGTGTCTTGCAGCGACTGAAGCAAGAAATCCAGTGAAAACTGGCCTCCTGAGCTCTCGCACCGGCACCGAGAGGTCGGCACCGACAGAGGGCGTCGGCATCAGAGAGAGTCGGCACCGGCCACTTTCGCAGTAGCATGTGTGCCCGCGCTTTCTCTCGAATCCGAGAAGCAGACGGCGTGGCTGCAGTGAGGCCACGGGACTGCACTCGTAGAGACAGACAGACAGTGCGGCGTTGAGGCTGAGGCTGCCGGTGCACGCTGGCCTTCTGCGACGTCCGCCTGCTTGCTCTTAGCGTTCGAATGGATATTCGAATCGGCGCTGTCTGTTTGCAGAGCAGTTTTGAGGCTGTTGCTCCTTGCCTTTTACGGCCCTAAAGCTCATTCCCCTTTTCCCTCAATGCAGACGAAATACGCACATCAACATCAGAGTAAGAAAGAAGGAATGAGGTGCATGTTCTTTTGCAAAGCTCGAGCAGTACGTCGGAGTCATTTAGCACCAAGTACATTTTCCAAGTAATATGGCAGTGCCATTTGAATTTGTCGGCATTCACGAGCATGTTACGAGGGGTCACTTGCCTTCGCTGTGGTTGTATAGTATATAAGTTTGCTATAAATGGACCAAAATGAGTGAGCACAGCATACAACGCCTACAAATAGTGCATCAACTAGCATTAAGTTATTTTATTGTTAAACTTGGCTGCAGGTGAGCTGGCTGATGCAACCTGGAAATCATTCTGTCAAAAAAAGGTGATTAAAGATACATGCGTGCGATAGAGACTGAAACAAGACGTCTTCATCGTTCGATCACAGTAAGAACCAATGACCCCGTTCAAAGTTGCTTACTATAATATATAATAATAATATAATTCATTTGTATAGCGTCTAAGAGAACTTAATCACTATTCAGGCGCTTCACATATGCCACAGGGCTCGAGCCCACTACCTCGGCCAGACCTTGGTTGAGGGCGAGCACCTTAACCACTAGGCCAAACCAGAGCGCCTTCGATACTTCGTACTTGTTTCGTAAGAGCCCGACGCTTTGATATAGCATTTTCCGTCATCGATCGACGGTCCAACTATTTTGCTACGAACGGAAGTGACAAAGAATCTCAAAAGCCTAGAAAGAGAATTCGTTCTATGGGGGTGCCATATCAAATTTATTGTTATTAGGAAGCTGATGTTGCAAACGTGTGCCGAGGCCCAGGGTAAAGTTATTCCCAGAATAAATGTCACGAGCTGCTAGAAAGCGAGCATAGTCACGTGACCAGCACTGGCGTCTCAGAGTACGACAATTCGTAGGAGCAGCCTCGGTATAAGGCTAGGCAGACGAAAGCAGAACACAACACCAATCGTACTGCTCGCACCATAAACACGGGCTGGCTGCACACGACCTCTACCGTTGATAGTCTTGACGAAATGAATGCCGGCACCTGGACCTTTGCATTATTCAAAAGCCAGCCATTTAAGTATTAATTTTCAAATTAGCTCAGCACCCATGGCTGCGATCACCATCGTTGTGCCTTCTAAGATTATTAATACGTGGGCCGATTATTAATAAACGCTCGCGGCGGCCCCGGACGGATTGGCACCGGCCTGCATATCTTTCATCTCCCCCTTATTATACGCAAGCAAAATGATCTGCAAAAGTGACATGACTGGCTAAAAACCAGCTGAATTTTTAAAACTATTTTTCACCTGTTTGAGCTGCTGAAATGATTCGACCGAACAATGTCGAAAGAGGCTTTAAACAATGGCTGCCTGCGGTTCGCAAAATTGTCCAGCCTTTCTCTGCATATTTCGCAAACATGCCTTTGAGCAGAACAGTGCATGAAAGATCAAAGTAAACTATCTGTACAGCGGCGGTCTCCTTCACTCCCTCCTAGAAGTTTGCAAGCAGTAAATTATACAGTCAAATCTCATGATACTGCTCACTGCAGTTATCTGCTTTTTTTGCTCAGGAGCTTTTCGGGCGCCCGCACTTGTGACCCCGTCTCCTGAGATCAGTATGTGGGCGGCGCCGATATCGAGCGTGCGGGAGTGTAACCAATCTTGGCTTTACCGAGAGCCATTTAAAATGGTTGTGGAGGCAACACTTCCTGTTAAGACCACATGAACAGAACGCTGTACTTGGAATATAAAAAGCCGGGAAACTTCTGAGGTGGAGTGCAGTGCTTTGATTTTTTAAGCAAGCAATTTCTAACTTGGTGCATGCTAATTGTTCAAGGTATCGCCAGAGCTTTAAGCGAAAGAGGCGTACTAAGTAGGCAGCCGTACTACATAGCTCCGATAAAAATAGCCTCCCATAGAGACATTTGCAAACAACATCGCTGTAATTTTTCGTGGAATAGAAGCTGATCCCGAAGACAAAAAACCTCGTGCGATATTCCTTGACATTGTTGCCTAGCAGACTTAGAATTGGCTTTGACCCAGTCGCCTCTCATCGCAGCCAACTAATCGTCTCTGAAATGCTGTTTTTGTGCCGCTTTGTACGCGCATAGCTACGAAACACTTCTCATGCGTCTGTTAATTGATCAAAAAACATTTGAGCTCATAAAAGAGCAAATAAACTAAGATTTTTCAGAAAAATGTGACGCTGAGTTCGCTGAACACGAGCCGCGAATTCTGTGGAGGCGTGTCACGCAGAGACGGTCGACTAAGTTAAGCGACCGATCGGCTTAGACTGTCAGAGACTGGTGTTAATTAGATAAAAAAGATTTAGCTGATTAAACAACCTCATTGTATAGCGGCAGAAAAGCTTTAATGGCTCTCACGACCGCTTGCAGTTGGCAATAAAGGATTGCTTACTGCATGATTCGAAACCACGACTTCCGCGGTGAAGAGCGAGTGCATTAGCTCCTGGGCTATAACGGCATTGTAAGATCTGGATGGTCCTAGTCCGCGGCATTACTTCAGAATAGCGCGTGTCCTTCTTGACTACAGCTGCTCGAGACTGAGTTGCTGGACATCGTAATGAGCTGTAGAGCCGTTTCGTTTTGACCACGTGCGGTAGCAACTAGATTGTACCCAGGCTAGGTTCGGTTGGCTTGGACTGGGCAGCCGTAATGCGGTAAGGGTCACCGGCTTGGCCGGGTCTGACCTACGCCGGATGTGCGGTGATGTGAGGTCACCGAGGCTCTTGGTTAGGAGAAGTTGGCCGAGTAAGTCGTGCTGTTGGAGTCTCCCGGTCTCGCCGAGTTATGCACCTGGATGGCTGCAGGCGTGCTTTGGCGATGCGGCCACGCACGCAAGGTGACGAGTACCCAAGGCCCGAGCGGAGCTGGATAGCACGCTCGTTGTTGAGACTTGTATATTCCGCGTTCCCCGTGTAGCGTGTTCGTGACCCCCCCCCCGTGTGTTGGCGTCTTTCGGCGGAAGCTCTCGACTGTTGTGGACGTCTGCTCCGTCTATCCCAGAATACTCTGCTAGCCGGGTTCTTTACGGCGTATGCTTGTACTGATGGGACGGAGGCCGGCGACGGTGTGGCAGTGGAAGCCGACTGACCAACTAACACGTTTGTTCGCGCTTGCTGCGTCGTCTTGCGCGCCTTATAGCGCACTTTGTTTAGGACCCTCCCTGTAGACTTGTTTAGTTCCCCTGTTGTTGTTGGCGCATGCGTTATTATAAAGAGGTTTAACCTGATGGCTGCTCGTCTTACCCTAGCCCAGCGGCATGGCGAGCGGCAGCGTGACCGGAGTATGGCGGGGTTTGGCGGGAAATAGCCTCTGACCCCTGGAGCTGGGTTACAAGATTATTGTTACTATGGCTTTGTGAGCAGCTGAATCCTATGTAATGCAGCTGCTTCGAGCCCTCTATACGGGACGCTATTTTCTACTTCCTCTACCATATTTTTACGAGTATAAGTCGCGCCCAAGTATAAGTCGCACCCTAAATGTATGGACAATGTTTTGAATTTTTTTTATTAAAAAAGTATTACTGAATATATAGCTCATTTTAGTAATATAATTTTGCTTTAATCATCACATTAGGAAGAAACTCTTCATCAGTATCACTGCTAACATATTCAGTATTCTGCAACATTTTCAATGTCTGAATCGTCACTTTCACTGTATGTAGTGACTGTCGGAATCTGCTGCAGCAACTGAGAAACTGAATGCTTGCCTTGCTGACATTCGATCCTGGATGTCGGAAAATTTATTGAAACTAAACGAAGGTAAAACTAAACTGCGGCTAATAGGACACCCTGAGCGTGTGGCTGGATTAGAAGGCTTTGCTCTTCTAATAGGTGATGCTGTTGTGCGAACCACGTTGTGCGTTCCAGCACGTGCTCGAAATTCATGTCATTTTCAACTGCCAAATTGTAAAGCTTCATTTAGAAGACTGCTTCTGCAGCTAGCCATCACGTCGATTCCTCTCTAAGATAAGGAGCTGTATCCTATGGTGGCTTGCAGAGAATTTAACTAGCTCCTTAGTTCTGTCTTGGCTAGATTAATCTAATTCCCTTTTAGCCGGGGTACCAGCAAAAGCCACCGGGCTTCTGCAGCTGGTGATGAATATGGCTGCAAGGCTAGTTTGCAAGTCCCAGAGGTTTGACCGCGTGTCTCCTTTTCTAAAAGAGCTTGGATGGCTTCAGGTTGATCAATGAATACAGAGCAAAGTTCTTACACTGACCCACAAGGCCCACCACGGCTTGGCTCCTCCATACCTAGCTGAACTGCTGCACCAGTTTCAGCCTACTCGTGCCCTCAGGTCCTGTATGGACAATTAATTAGCTGTTCCATTTCTCTACTTAAAGACCGTTGGCGACGGAAGCTTTTTCTCTGCAGGTCCTAGACTGTGGAACTCACTTCCACGATTCTTATGCAACGACAACTACTCTCCTGCTGCCGACTACGGCTCATCCTTTTCAGCCGTCCTGAGCTGCTACTTCCGTGCTACTCACTACCTCAACTGCACTCCTGACTCTGCTATGGTTCCCATTTTCTCTTTGTTGCGCGAGTTTTCTTTTTGCAACCGAATGCGTATCGACAGCCCCTTAGGCTGTGAGTGGGCTATACAAAACTCTCCTGCGTAACACCCACATAATCTTTGTGGCTTTGAGGACTTACAAACGGAGATACATTCTATTTACATTACTGACACGGACTTGCAGTGTATAAGTTGCAGGTTTATTTGTCAAAAAATTTAGAAAGAAGAATCGACACCTTATCTAGTCAGTTTGCCTGGGCGTAAATACAGTTCGGGCTGCTTGTCAGAGTTACCTCCAGCTGTTATCTCCACCTGCAGTAGCTGCTGTCGGTCGGCTGCACTAGTTTTAGGACTGCTTGTTATGGAGTCACCTGCTTCTGCATATTGGGACGTTTAGGGCAGTTTCTAACGGACACTGACCTTGCTACCGAATTACCTGCTGTTGCCACGCCGTGTAATCTCGTCATAGTCTAGCCATTCGCCGAACAAAATGTGAGAATATGGCTCTCGCTATTCGTCAGTTTCCTTGAATAAAGTAAGCCTCGTCGCAGCACTGCTAACTCGTGGCTGTAGATTTCAAATTGCAAGTAACCGTGTCTCGAGTGTACCAAAAATTCTATTTCCGCATCTTGCTCTTAAGAATTGCAGTCTGACAGCCATTGCGAAATATCCGTGGATATATTCGATTAATGTTGCTCTGTGGCACATACTGCTGGCTGGAACACAAATCGGTAGGGATATCGCCAAGAATATCTTTCAGGGTTCATAAATTGACCTCGGTCGGGAGGCAAAGCTCGATTTGAGGCGATAACTGGGCAAAAGAGAGCCCGAGTTTAAAGAAGCCCCGTTTGCAATTTTACCATACAGGAACCGTGCCTTTCAATAGAGTCACGTGCGCTAAAAAGATTTCTTAAGTTAACTGACAGAGTCATTATGAAATAATAGTCCACGTTCGGCGTCCGGCACATATCAGATTTGTCATGTGACAGCCAGTTGCCCC